>NW_012194963.1:1006121-1039185 GCF_000504015.1 Erythranthe guttata
GGTATCACATTCATCTATTGTTTCTCTAAAAATGTATACTACATAAAGAATGTATCTCCAATTTGCCACTGCCAACTGGTCCAATTCATCACATCATTCATTGTATATTATAAGTTAATTATAATTTCATTCCAAAATATTCCTATGTACATATTTCTATTCCAAAAAAACAATATCACAACAAAAAAAAAAAAAAAAAAAAAAAAAAAAAAAAAAAAAACTGAACTTTTCCGGAAATTGGAATGAAAAATATATCTCCAAAACAAAAACACTTGGATCTAAATCACGAAATTCAAAAATTCCGTTCCAATTTCGACGAAAAACGCTCGTGATCCCTTCCAAGACAAGCATAAGTGTTACCATCCACAAATTTCATGGTCCAATAACACCTTCTAAAGCATTCAACTTGCTTCAACCAACATAACTTACACCATTTACTCTCTCTAACATGCACAATTCTAAAAATATATACCAACCGTTTCTCACCTAAAAATAAATAAAATAAATAATAATAAAAAAAATCGAGGGTTTGAATCAGCCAATCGAGGGTCGTTAGGACTAGGGGTGTAAATTGGAACGGAATTTCCGAATTCCGCCAATTCCGATCCGAAAATATCCGAATTTGGAACACCTTTTTTCATTCCGATTTCCGATATTCCGATTTCCGATTTTTCCGATTATTTTTGGAACGGAATTGGAATTACATATAAAATTATTGGAAATTCCGATTTCCGATCCGATTTTATTTCCGAATATATATATATATATATATATATATATATATATATATATATATATATATATATATATATATATATATATATATATATATATATATATATATATATATATATATATATATATATATATATATATATATATATATATTGTATTTTTGAATTGTTTTTCTAATCATATTTTGCAAGAACTATGTTTGCTTTGTTAAATTGATTATGTTGATTTTACAAGAGTTTACATTTTATCTTATTGACCTTTGTTTTGGATTCTTGCCTATTGCCGGAAAATTACGAAAATATTAGAAAATTTCAAAAAATTACCATTATTTCCGATTTTGGAACAAAAAATTTAGAATTAATGCAATTTCCGAAAATTCCGAAATTCCGCCTATTCCGAGGTATTCCGAAATTGGAATGGATTTTGAAATTCCGATTTTTTTGGAACGGAAATTGGAACCCATTTTTAACTTCCGAAAAAAATTGGAAATTTTCCGAAAAAGGCATTTCCGATCCATTCCGTCCGATTTACACCCCTAGTTAGGACCACCGGAATCATCAGCATATGATAGGTTTACATAATTAGTAGTAATAAAAAATCCACCAAAACTTAATAACAAAATAAATACTTCACAAGTTGTTAGTAGATATCAGAGAGAGAGAGAGAGAGAGAGAGAGAGAGAGAGAGAGAGATCAACATAAATTGATTTAATTGCATGCACATGAATCCAGTGACCACATTCACCTCACCTCACCTCCCAATTATAAGTTAAAGAAACTCATGAAAAAAAATAAACCCACAAAGCAACAACAACAGCACACAAGCTAAAACATGCACACTACTCTAACCGAATCTTCGACCAAGAAAATACCTACAACAACACTTCAAGAAATATCGCACGCCTTCTTCCCCTCAGAAATTCCCGAAAAAATGACCACGAAATCTAATCCAGTAGCAATAGGGACAAGAGGTACCGTCGGATCACTCATCATGCAAGAAATGGAATACTTCAGCCGACTCGAGTTAGCTGCTCGAACGAGCTCCAACAACCCTTCTAAACGAGGCGAGTTCTCAAAATCCAATCTTGAACCAGCAAAGAAGAAGAGGGCAGTGAGCAAGAGATTCATACCGAGCATGTGTTCTATGGTGGAAGTAGAGGAAAGCAATAAACCGAGTAAGTTCTCTAAACTGGCTTACAGAAATCTGAAAGCCGATATCAAGAAGTTGCAGTTGCAGCATTAGGGCTAATTAACGTTGTCCGACGATAGTTTAGAGAATCCGAGTTTCTTTAGCCGATTTGCTATAGGGTTCACCCAGTTCTTGTCTGAACTTCCGCATTTTATGTCCACGATTTCGACCACGCCCGTGGGCCCCTTCTTGACGGGCTTTTGTCTTACGGGAGTTCCGTCTAGGGATATATTATCGGCTGCAAGCATCGGAATTTGGTGGGTTCGTACGGACTGGTGCTTTGTCTTTTTCGCTTCGTTTTTAACGGTGCTTGCGGTTGTGGTTGTGCTGCTGCTGCTTGCTTCGTCCGATGATGTTCTTGGTTTCGGTTTTCGAGGAGTGACGTCATTGGTCGGAGCAGAAGTACAAAGCGGAGGAACTTTAGATGCAGAATATTCTATTTCTCTTGTCATTAGTGCACTGATTGTGCCAGTTGTACCGATTTTCACGGATCCTCCTCCACCCCTTATAGCTTCTAATGTCTGAACCATGGTGTTCCGATTAGTGTAAGGATATTTTCTGTAGTAAGTTATTATTCAAAAAACGGGCTTGTTGTCGATTCAGAATCCTGAAAAAAGAAAGAGCATAGTCAAACACATAAGTCTTGATTCAACTAGATCAGATACAAACATTATATATACATATGCAGATAATTAAATTCTATAATACACTTTTCGTTTAAATTGCGATCGAACTCAAAAACACGATAGTCATGCGATACACGATTTTTCACATTTTTATAAGCAAATGCATCACCCCCGTCGAGATATAACCGATATTTCCATTTCAAGATAACACTTTTACTAGTAGATAAAAACGAGGAGGGGTACATTACATATTTACATCAAAGAGTGGAGTAACTTTGGAATAAAAAAAAAAACATCTCATAATGCTTGTATACTACCAACATTAATTCATAGTGACTTTTTTTCCCTGAAAAAAACTAACCTAATTCAAATAATCAATGGTTATGGATTAATTGTTTCCAGATGAAATAATTAGGTCAAAATCAAAAGGCACCTAACATCGCTGCATCGTTTTAATTGAACTGTGGCTCAATCAATTTCACCCATTAAAAAAATCTGACAAAGGGGGAAAAGCAGCCAACCACCCCACAGAAAAAATGAACAAGTGAAACAGATGTAATAAACATTTTCATAAACCTTAAAACCTGCGAACAAAACTACATAATCATTGACGATTGTACATTACCGACAAAACCCATTATCTGGACCTTCGGCAAAAAAGGGTTGAGAATCGATTGATGCAGAGCCCACAAAGCAGATACAGAGTTCCGAAATAAAAATCGAATCTTGAAAATGGCGTGTTTTCGATTGTCGCTTCGAGGAAATCTAATATCACCTCCGAACGACGTGAATTTTGGGTTTTTGTCTGATTATTTAAGAAATCATTGGCAAGATCCGACAATTTTTTTTTTTCGTTTAATCTTTGTGTTTCTCGGCTGGGTTGGGCTCCCCTTGACCTTTTCCTACATTGCTGCCCCACTTCGGTTTGTTTAATTTCATATTTTGCTTCTTATCAAGAAAAAATAAAAATAAAAATGAAAGTCATATTTGCATCAATTCCACATTTGGTCCTCATGTTTTAATAATTTAACACTTTTGTCATTTACTTCAATTTATTAGTCGGATAGTTAACACAGTTATGGGTACACACTTGATTCCATTAGTATTTATGGAAAATCAACGAAAAGGACTAAAAGTGTTTAATTTTTCAAATATGAGGGACCAAATGTGAAATTGGTGCAAACTTGAGGGATGAAAACTGTATTTTCCATCATATATGCAACCTTTGTTTAAGAGTTATTTTTTGAACATTTGGAATTATTTTCAAAAATTAAATCACATAAAAAATTCGATTTCTTTAATAGTTGCATTTATAATTCCAATCATGATTGAAACTTAAAAAAAAATCGAAATCAAAATTTTAAAAATCGGCATGAAAATGTTAGTTACTAGATTGGAATATTTCAGATTGAAATCGGCAAGAACCGGAAACTCCGACCGGTAGCAAATTTACCGGTTTGTAAAGTTGTTTGGCTGATTAACGTGAAGCAACCTAGTAATGTATGGCTGGTGTTTGCAAAAATTGATTATGAGTTAAGTTAATTATAAAACGCTTATTTTAAAAGTTGAGCTTCAAAAATGATTATGAGGCAAAAAAAACTTAGAATTACTTTTCAGAAGCTTTTGCGACCATAAAAGAAGATCAATCATCATAATCATAAACAATAGAAACAGAATTTGCAAATAATTCCAAATCAATCAACAAATATATTTTCTGGGACTCGACTTAAAGCAAATCAATCAAACCATGCTCCCTCACTCCCCTAACATAATTTGAATTAAAAAAATAACGTTACAAAATCGAGTCTAAATAATAATCGCTATGTTCGCCAAACCGTCGTATGAATATCAATCAAAATTGTCTTAATACTATATGATTTTACATTTAATAATACAACCTTGTGTAGTAGATCTATTGTTGTTTATCATGATCAGCATCATCATCATCTTGATCAGCCTCTTCTTGCCCTTTAGCGACGAATAAAAATTCCAAGGCAGAAACAACGTCGGTAATCAAAGGCCGAGTAGTCGCATCTTCTTGTAGACACATTGCCGCTATCGCAAGAGCTTGGTTTAGTCCCTTTTCCGGGTAGTTCCCGTTTAGCAACGGATCCGCCATTAGATGAAACTTCTTCTTGTCTTTAAATAATGGCCGTGCCTGTCAAATTTTTCCGCAAAAAAAAAATAATCGGAACTTCAAAGTCGTCACTAAAAAAAGACCTCCGTGTTTGTTCAATTTTAGTGTACTGATTAGAAGAGTTGGTATCTAGGCTCTACTGTTATAGTTTACATGGTGGTGGTGGTGAATGCAATAAATAAACCCGTGATAAAATATTTTGGTAATGTAGACCATACCCAATCGAGTAAGTTTTGTTCTTCGCTCGGTTTCGAATTATCGACAACTCTTCTACCGGTGATCATCTCCAAGAAGACAACTCCAAAGCTATAAACATCGGATTTCGTGGTGAGCTGGCCGGTGGACGCGTACTCCGGTGCACAATAGCCGTAGGTCCCCATCACCCTCGTGGAAACGTAGGGCTTTCCACCGGCCGGGCTTATTTTAGCAAGCCCGAAATCGGAAAGTTTCGGGTTGAATTCCCCGTCTAAAAGTATGTTGGACGCCTTAAAATCCCGATAAATAACCGGAGGGTTAGCCGTTTCGTGCAGGTATTCGAGCCCCTTCGCCGCACCTTGAGCGATTCTCATCCTCGTTTCCCAATCGAGAGGCTTTTTATCGGGGGCCAAATCTTCACAAAAGAAGAAACTATATATAGTCAACAAGATTATAAGCACAAGGCAAATTCTTGAAAAAAATTTATGGTGAAATATTTGAATTTTCGTTTTCTTTTACTTAGGAGATGATTTTCCAAGGAGCCGTTTGCCATGTACTCGTAGACTAAAATTCTTTGATCTCCCTCGGCGCAGTACCCTACTAGACTAACGAGATTCGTATGGTGAAGAAGGCTCAACATTAGAACTTCCACTAGAAATTCTTTATTTCCTTGGAAACCGTTTCTGTCGAGCTGTTTGACCGCAACTTCCTGAAAAAGACGTAAAATTAGCTGAAATCTCGTTCGATGATGAATTTTAGAAGTGCGGTTCGAAGAATTAATTACAATGTCTTTTCTTTCGAGGTGGCCTTTGTAGACCCTCCCAAATCCGCCTTCGCCGATCAAATTATCAGTGTTGAAGTCCTGCGTGGCATTAGACAGCTCGTGGAACGTGAAAATGTCGGCGGAGATGTTGTTTTTTCCGAGTTTGTCTATTTCTTCGGCTAAGTACCTTCTCCTGCTGCTATCTGCATATCTAATAGCCTTATCAATTTTCATTTTATTTTTTATTTTCAAAACAAGAAAAAAAAAATCGGAGATGGGATCGTTTCATAAATCAAGAACTTTCAAATCGAAATCTTTATCCACATTTACATACAATTTCATGTCCCTTTCGATTGTTGACAGCAGAGATAATATATATAAACATTAATTCCCCAGAAATAAAGACATAATAATACATTTCATTTTTCAATCAAGACATAATATAATATGGTCTTACCGGTTTTTAAGGATATATTTGCGATCGAGGCCAAGGCCTTTGTATCCTCATATTCACGAATGCTCTTCTCTAACGACTTTTGCTCGATGTTTTCTTGTGTCATACAACAAGAGAAACAACTCAACATTTTATTTCCCTTTTTTTATTTCCTCCTTTTCGTTACCTCAATCGAACCATTTTCGAAAAGGAAAAAAATATGGATACACCGTCGAAAGAAGGTTCGATTCCAGCTTGCATGAAAGAAATTTTCCTGCAAGCTTTCTCCGGTCGGACCCTCAAGCAAGAAACTGAAAAGGGATTCAACGGTGTAGTTTCGGTCTTCTTATTTTCGATTTCTTTTTTTTTTTTTTTTCTTTTTTGTCTGCGTAAATGTTTATGAAAATGTATTTGACTCAATCCATCAAATAATTTTCTAAACATAGCATATGGTTTTGGTGTTAACAAACTCGTTTAGGAATTAGGACAATGGATCTTGAGCAAATTACATAAGACAGTGCCACGTCACTCCTGATGAAAATAACACGGCCCCTTCCCTATAATTATATTCTTATCCAAAAAATAAAAAATATAAATTACTACACTATAATATGCATTGTTGGAGCTTGAGCTTGTCGATGTTGATTTATCATTTAAACAATAAAAAAAGAAAAAAAGAAAAAAAAGAAGAAGTGAATTCTTCAAGGTAAGAGCTAATTGTTTTCACAATTGTTTCGTCAATACAAGTATTTATTGAACTAAATAAATATCAAATACAGTTTAAATGTTTTTATTACTAAGGAGTAATTTTATTTTATTTTTGAAAAAGAAAGATTATTATTAATCAAATGACTCCAAGAAGAATATGTCTTGTCCTACCAACTTCATTAGAAGTTCCATAAATTAATACTCGATAAATTAATAACCTCACTTATATAATAATAGTTTTTTCGATCCCAACTCGGTAATAATCTACTAAATTAATAGTTCGATAATTTAATATTTCGCTAAATAAATAGAATTTTGCTCGCAAGCACATGAGCGAGATGATTACAATCTATCTTAACAAAAGAGAATAGACGTGAACCAAAAGATGAAGAAAGTATTCTAGTTTAATCTACGAGCGCACCAAAAAATCTCATCGAGCAATCATAATAGCCGACCATTGAGATTTGCTAAAAGTTTTCACAAATGTCTCATTGCAAACGAGCAGATTCCGGGCCCACAATCCGACTTCACCGTTACTCTTGTAGACTGCAAAACTTCATTGGTTCCGTCAAACAAAAAATACAGAGATGGATGGTACGATAAAATAATTTTCCAAAGCAGCTACTTCAATTGTATTACTGCTATACATTTTATGTAGCAAAAAACATGGTTGAACTAATTTCTGAATATCGTCTCCAAAATCATTCTCACATCGAGTCCGATATTCACCGCAAGTAAGAAACAAAAAACTAACGAATAACATTCAAGATTCAGTATTGCAAATGTTTGAAGTATGTAACAAAGTTCTCGCTTTTAATTGAAGAAACACAAAGTTGAACCAAGTAATGAAAATCGATATACATTTTCTTCTTTATGCAGAATTAATAAACCTATCACTTAAAAAAAAAACAGAATTAAAATATTGTAAGATAAAAATCCCTCAGAACAAGCTTTCTCATCAAATAAGAATCAGTCCACTACTTTAATATCTGCAAGATCTTCAAAGGGATTATTAGATTAAATACAACAATAGTATCAAAAAAATCAATAAAATAACACAACAATGTAAAAAAGTTATCATCTTTAAATCAACAAAAGCATCCCTCAGAACCAAAATCCTCATCAATAAATAATATCAGCCTACTTTTAACGTTAGAAATTGAGAAAATTTCATCACTGGGATTGCAGAAAATTTCAAACATCAAAATGAAAATAAAACATTTTTTAAAGAAAACCCTTCAGAACAAGATTATCATCAATGGAGATCAGTCCACTACTTTTAATTTGATATATAACGTTCATCAATAGGGCTTTGTCCGAAAGAAAAAAACTGTAGTAAAAAAGAATAGAGAAGATGCAACAGTAAACCGATTATCGGAGTACCGTTCGCTTTCCAAGAGGATTGCGGCGGCGGCGGCGGCGAATGGAGGTTTTGGTTTTCATTTCACTTCTGCTTAGGGTTTTATGCAAATGGAACCTATTTTCTGGGCCGAGCCTGTTTGGCTACAAGAAGATTTCTGGCCCTGTCCCGGATTAATTTTATTATTTGTTTTTATTTTTTTATTTGGCTTAATTCCACTTTGCACCCTTGAAACATACCATTTTGGCATTTTGCACCCTCGAAAAATAATAATAGCACTTTGCACCCTCAAAACACAATAAACCATTCACAATGCACCCTCAATTGAATAATAAAGGCAATTTCATTTTCCATTGGTGTTTTTCTTTTTGGGGTACAAAATAAAAAAAAAATTGTTATTTTCTTGAACCTCAAACATAATTTCGAGTGGACAAAGTGCGAAAAAATAAAAATTACACCGGATTATTTAAAAAATCTACATTTTCGTACAAAAGAAAAATAAAAAATAAAATTTTATCACTAAATTATTCGATTGATAGATCTTTTATGTAACTGTTTGAAAATATTAGGTGAAAATAATTGGAAGAAAATATAATTTTCAGATAACTTGATAACGGAATAGCGGAATGATTTTTTTTTCGTAAAATATTTTATTTTGATAAAAAATATAATTTTTAAATATGTTGATGAAATGTATTTTTATTTTTGAACTTTATAGTTTCAGAATGATTTATGAATAAAAAAAAATATTTAACATTTGGCATCCTAAAAAAATATCACTAAAAATATTAAATTTATATTTTTTAGCTTTAAAAATTCATTTGGGGTGCATTATGCATGATTTATTGTATTTCGAGGGTGCAAAGTGCTATTAATTTATTTCGAGGGTGCAAAGTGCCAAAATGGTATATTTCAAAGGTGCAAAGTGGAATTAAGCCTTTTTATTTTGAAATTTTCATTCTAAATTACAAAAGCTTTAGTATCTTTTTTTCTTTCAATTTATTTATTTATTTTGGGATTCGAATTTCGAATTGAAATACATAAGAGATTTCAATTTCAGATCCAATTTTGATTTCGAAAAACAATTAAAGAAATATTGATATTTTTCAAAATAAAATTATATATAATATCATTTTTATTATGTGTTTATGTTATAGCTGAATAAAATGTAGAATTTCGATTTCGATAATTTTTTTGGAACAATTTTTGTTATTTCCCTTTTCAAAAAATAAAAATTTCTATTGTTTTTTTTAGGGTAAATTACAAACACCCCCCCCTGAGGTATGGTCAAATTACAAAAGACCCCCTCTTGTTTGGATAATTACATCTACCCCCTCAACTATGATTTTTTCTTACACCTCCACCCTTATTGTGCCAAATTCAATACAATCATCTAGATTTCGTGGAATGTGCTCTAGTTTGTATTCGTTTTGTGTAAAAATACAGTTTCTGATGCACCACAAACTGATATACACAAGCTAAAAATCACATATTACGATCATCTTACTTCATAATGTAGAGTTTGAATAGTATAAAACGGGTACAAAAGTGATAATATTTCATATAATCTCGAAGATTCCACTAAATTTGAAGAGCTGAGGGGGTGGTTGTAATCATCCAAACAAGATGGGTGTTTTTGTAATTTGACCATACCTCAGGGGGTGTTTGTAATTTACCCTTTTTTTTTTATCCAAAATGAAATTAGTTTTTCTCTTTTAAAAATAGATCTTTTCGAAATCCTTCTAATTTAATCCCCTAATTGCAAAATATTTTCAACAAAATTTACTCTCTAACTTATTGACCACATATTTTTTGTATGAGAGATTTTTATTAAAACATAAAAATAAAATAAAAATAAAATAAAAATCGAAAAAACTCTCCAACAGCAGCCACTACAGTTCACAGTTGCTAGCAAAAGAGGGAAAGCACGGCAGCACATCTCCTCGCCGAACGCAGCACCGCTTCCACCTCTTCGCCGCCGTAAGAGTTCGCAGAAGCTCCGATCCAGCAATTGAGTTGCGAATGGAGTCCAATTGGATAGGGCTATTGACTGCGGGTCTATTCCTCACAATTTTGATGGCCGATGGAGTGATTTCGTGGACTGGTGAAATCCATGGCAGAGTGGTTTGTGATGTGTGTGGAGACTCTTCTATTGGACCCGAAGATCATGTTCTACAAGGTCAGACTTTTTTCTGATTATGGATTTTTAGGGTTTTTTTTTTTGTACAATTTGGGGTTAATCTCCAATTTGCTTTTTTTAGTAGCTTTGATTCAGTATTCGGAATATTCTTCATATCATTTTTTGCAATTGATGATCTAATTCTGCCAATTTGTTTATCTTCATCTGCCAATAGGAGCTTTGCTGAAACTGGAATGCGATGATTTTGATTATGTTATAGTTAACTAGGTTTTGTGGGTGTAATATATGCAAGTGTTTGCTATTTATTTCCTTTTTTATTTTCTAGAGAAAGAATTTGAAGCATACATTCTGATTCGTATATTAGTTGCTTGGTTGGATATTCATTTTGAACAAGTTTACGAGTGATCGCGAAGTACAATATCCTCTGTTGAGTCTATGATATGTGATAACATTTCCTTTTTAATTCAATTAGGCATCCCTCGGAGTACGGAAGTTCCATATCTTGGCCGTATTTCTATGAAACGATAAATACCACCTATTTGTGCATCGGTGCATTCACAGAGTCGGATAATTTTCGTCGCCTTATATGCTTCATGGTTGATCTTTTGACCACATGTGATGACGAAAAAACCTAGGAAACATTTTGTCGGAAATTAGATATTGAAACAAATGCATATGCTCATATGCTCATATACTACCTCCTTATGTTTCATTTCGTGTTTCTGTGGATAGGTGCTGAGGTGGCAGTTCTTTGCATAACAAAGTCGGGTGAAGTTCTGAACTATCAAGCGTTCACAAATTCAAACGGGATATACACGGTGGCCGAGACAATGCCGGAGAGCGAAAGGTGGGATGCTTGTCTAGCCAGGCCAATCAGCAGTTTCCACAGTCACTGCACGCATTTAGGAGATGGTAGCTTCGGTGTGAAGTTCAGCTATAACCACCCCTCAGGTTATTCCCATACTGTCAGACCTTTCGTATACCGTCAAGCCGTTGTTCCTGCATACTGTGCTTAGAAAGTTTATGTTGTTCGACTCAAAAATAAATTTACAGAAAATGGTCAAAAGAAGGCGAAGCCCGGATGTATATCTTAAGCATTTGAACACACACATATATATATATATAGCCACTTTGCGTACCTATGTTAAGGAACAATCTTTACTTGGCTATGCAGTGATTTTATCTGTCGGCCTACGAGCGTATTATGTGGTTTTAAAGTGATAATGGTTACGGTGTTAAATACAATGTTTGGCGCTTATTAATTATGATAACGGGAAAACACTTGCGGATCCGTAAATCCACCCGTTTTATAATCTTTTAACTTAACTATATGTGACGACTTCGGTCTAGAAAGAATTGACATGCGGGTTTAAACTAGGGTCGAATGACAAGGTCACTCGAAACTAGAACAACCTTTGTCGCAGTTATTTTCTAAATTTAATCGAACTCAACGGACTCGTTTCATCTTGACAGAAATATGCAAAGTTGATCTTCACAAACATTCAAATGAACATACAAAGAAGCTTATTAATTACATTAAACTATTTTGCATCAGCAGCCCATAGAATCAATAATACAAAATGATAAATGTTTCTACAAATCAATTATTCCTATTTCATTTGTAAAAGATAAAGATACATTTTTTTTTATATATGTATAGAATGTGATTTATTTATGATGATAAAGAAGTGGCTTCAGATTGTTCAGTCCAATCGGAGTTTGGGTCGGTCCAAGATCTCGGCCTCACACCGAACTTGAAGAAGATCACCATTTCCATGGCCTCGAAAACCCTCAAGCTATCCAGCGTCTCGTTCCAAACCCCGCTCACGATGCAGTAGTTGTTGTTGTACGGCGCCCGGTGGTGCGCCGCGTGCTGCGACCGCGACACCAGCACTCCTCCGTCCTGCAGGGCCGCCACCAACGGCGGCAGCTTGCTCTTCGTCGTGTGGGCCCATGCGTGGAACTGCTGGCTGAACATAATGCAGCCGGAGCACACTCCGACGAACCCGAGCACAACCGGGTCGTCGCAGATGAGAATTATCGGCAGAACGGCGAAGGCCACCGCCCGGGCCAGGGCGTGCAGGTTGTTGGCGAACTGGCGGCGCGTGATCGTCCAGGGCCACCTGTGGTGGCCTTGAAAGGCCTCGATTTGGGATCCGAAAACTGGGGTTCCAGCGCCGCCGTAGTTGTCGATGCCCCAGTGGTAGACTCCGGAGCCGAGGTCGGCCATCACGTAGCCGATTAAGCCGGCTAGGATTGGCTCGAGCCAGATGTGCGAGTCGGCCGCACCAACAGCGGATTTTGCCAGAGAAACTAACACGGTGGTGCAGCCGCCTGCTACCCACGCACGGTGGGACCAGTTTGATTTCAGAGCTGGGTCATTAATCACGGGTGGCCGGGTCGCTGCCGGAGTGAGGAGGGTCGGATCGAGGGTTAGATTGTCGGAGTTGGGACGGCGGGGCTTGGATGGCGCGGTGGCGGAGCAATGGACTCGGGTAAGAAGGGAAATTTGATGGGAGAATCGGGCGCGGCGGCGGTGCGGCAAATGTGGCCTGAGAGAGGGAGCAGGTTGAGCCAAAATAGCCATTGATGAGAAATAGCGGTGGCGGCAAGGAGTTTTTGAAGTATGGTTGTACTATTTTTTGCAATTGGAAAAGTGGAAACTGAAATTTGTGGTTTCAATTAGAAATCCAACTTTTTGTCCAAAATGTGGTTGCTATTTACGTTGCGTGGGGCATAGTAATCGTGTTCAATTTGTGTTCTAACAATTTTTGTTTCACAAGAAATGTGAAGATAATGAATGGTATTTTTGTTTTATATATATATACATATATTTTTATTTTATTTTATTATTATAATACTTATGAATAGGTGTAAATGAGCTGACCGGCTGAGCCGGCTCGTGAACTCGTTGAGCCGACAAAAGTTCGAACTCGAATTTTTCAAGCTTGAATTATCTGATGAATCGAGTCCGAACTCATTCTTATTTGTTCGTGATCTTGCAAGCCGGCTTGAGTTTTTTTTTTCTTTTTTTTTTTAAATATAATTAATATAGAAATAGATAATAAATTTATATAAATAAATAAAAAGATATTACAAGTCATTTTTTTATTTCGATTTTTTTATTATAATTTATAATAATAGAATTCTAATAATATCATAAAAACTTAAAAAAAATACACAAAATAGCTCAGATTCGAATTCGAGCTCGAACCAAAAAAAAAAAAAAAAAAATACTCGAAGTGCTCGAGTTCGAGCTAGTCAAAATGAATGCCAGGCTCGAGCTTAAGGCACCAATCATATTCATTAATCCCAGCTAACCCGTCGGACAATTTGCAGCATATTCCTAGTTTCATCCGGCCAAAAACCACATTAAATAAAGTCAAACCTTCTTAAATTATAACAGCTCTTTTTACTCTCACTAAAAACAAATCTTTTTTGGAAAGAAAAAAGATAAAAAAACCCAATCTTTCTCCATCATCGCCTTCAAAGATGATCAAATCCTATCAGATATTATCGCTACTACTGGCAGTACTCGTCGGAACCGAGAAAGTACAAGCCTTTAAAGCACCCTTTCGCCCCGTCGACGTACTACCCATTCTGCCCAGACAAATTTCTCGGCCTATTTTAAACAAACTCAACAACGCGGCGGACCTTCTGCCGTCCTTTGTCGGCGCCGCCTCTGTTTCGAACAATTCCGTCTTAAACTGGAAGGGATCTTGCTTCTACAATAATACTGCTTGGTTGGTTTTTCACAACAATAGTGGAACCCAATTTGGGGGTGGCACTCTCCATATTAAGGTTTTTTATTTGTCGCCATTCTTCTGTCTTGTAGATGTAATTAATCCTTCTTGTGATTCTTGATTTTTGTTTTCCGAGGTTGTTTTACATTTGATGATTGGTATTGATAATATTGGAATTTTGTTGTTCAAGTTTTTATTTTGAATATGGGAGAATACGGGAGTAAGGTCAAATTACGAAAAACCTCCTCTTGGATAATTACAACCACCCTTTTATCTGATCTTATACGTTCATCCTTATGGTGTCGTCATCAAATTTAACAGAATCATATAGATTCCATGGAATATTCTCTGGTTTTACTCATTTTGTGCAAAAATGCAGTTTCTGATGCATCATGATGCACCACCACAATCACAATCTGATATTTACAAGTCAAGAAACACATGTTATGATCATCTTGTTTCAAATTGTGGAGCTCGAATAGTGTAAAATGGGTACAAATTGGAGAATATTCTACATAATCTAGAAGATTCCACTCAATTCGACATCATAGGGGTGGACGTGTAAGAAGATTCATAGCTGAAGGGGTGGTTGTAATTATCCAAACATGAAAGGTTTTTTTGTAATTTAACATTACCTTAGGGGTGGCTGTAATTTAACCTTTTGAATATTTATGAGGAAATTGTGAAAAAAAGGGTGGGCTTAAGTTAATGCATATTCTTCTAGATTGGTTGTCGATGCATTGTGAAGGTGTGAATCAGAAACTATTACATGTGGAAATAGCAATTAATGCTTATTTTTGTTACAAGAGTGTTAATGTTTAGTTTCGATTTGCCAGGTTAGCAAAGCACATAGTTGGACATGTATGGATCTTTATGTATTCGCCACTCCATATCGTGTGACGTGGGACTATTACATTCTATCCCGAGAGCACACGCTCGACTTCAAAGAGTGGGAATCGCAAGCAGAATTCGAATACGTGAGTTTGACTTAATTTATTTTCCAATCATAATTTTGCTTCCATATATATATTTTTTTAAATACGAACCGGCTCGATGAAAATCAGGTCAAGAATCGGGGAGTTTCAATTTTTCTCATGCAAGCGGGAATGTTGGGAACTCTTCAAGCTATGTGGGAGGTGGTGCCTCTATTCACAAATACTAAGTGGGGCGAAAGTGCTAATCTTGCGTTTCTTGAAAAGCACATGGGTGCCACCTTCGAAGAAAGACCTCAACCGTGGATCACCAACATTACTATCGAAGATATCCACTCTGGCGATTTTCTCGCCCTGTCCAAAATCCGAGGGTTGTGGGGCGGTTTCGAAACCCTAGAAAAATGGGTCACCGGATCTTACGCGGGCCACACCGCTGTCTGCTTAAGGGATTCCGAAGGGAAGCTATGGGTTGCAGAATCGGGACACGAAAACGAGGAGGTATTGGTTTGATTTTCGATGCGTCCTTTGTGAATTTGCGAATAAGACGTGTATTTGTAAAAGTTGATTGTTTTTAGGGGGAGGATGTTATTGCTATATTACCATGGGATGAATGGTGGGAATACGAGCTGAAAAAAGACGACACGAATCCACAAATAGCATTGCTTCCTTTGCATCCCGAACTAAGGGCCGTATTCAACGAGACAGCTGCATGGGAATATGCCAAAAGCATGTCGGGAAAACCTTACGGTTATCATAACTTGATATTCAGCTGGATCGACACAGTTAGTGGAAATTATCCACCTCCTTTAGATGCTCACTTGGTACTTCCTTTTTTTCTTTTTCTTTTTTTTTTTTTTTTTTTTGTTTCGTCGATACTTTTAACTGCATTTTTTTTTGCTTCTTCGTCTGATTTAACTTGTTGGTTTTATTACAGGTTGCTTCTGTTATGACAGTTTGGACTCAAATGAAGCCTGCGTACGCTGGTAACATATGGAACGAGGCATTGAACAAACGACTTGGAACTCAGGTTTTTTAATATATATATATATATATATATATATTATATATATATTAATTTTAGGCATGTGTTATTTGTCGCTGTGGATAATTGCTTTTGTTCCAAATAATTTGTCACATGAAGCATTAATTGCACGTTTATCAACTTTTCCCTTTATCACTCTTAATTAATTGAAAGATAATTAGCTGAGAATCAATTAACGACAAGGGTATTTTCGTGATTTTATATTTTTTTTCCCGTACAATCCATGCATATTTGTTGATTTTCTCAAAAATTGTGCGACAACTAAATGGGAAGGAACGAGTACATTATAGTACACTAAATATATCTAATTGTTTTCCGTGTAGAACTTTAGTCTTTCTGAAATTCTTGTCGAAGTGGAGAAGCGCGGATCTTCTTTCGGTGAACTACTGGCAATCCCCGAACAAGATGATTGGATTTATGTTGACGGAAAGTCAACATCGTGCGTTGCTTTTATCTTCGAAATGTACAAAGAAGCCGGATTGTTCGGTGAACTCGCCACCTCTATTCAAGTCACCGAGTTCACAGTGAGTATTATGATGCCGGCCACATCGAACATAAAAATAAATCTATATATATTGATTATCTTCATTAATTCGTCTCCGACATCTTTTTTTTTTTTTTTTTTTCTTTTACAGATAAAAGATGCGTATTCTCTCAAGCTGTTCGAAAACAACTCGACCCGTTTGCCCGAGTGGTGCAATAACGACGCGGACACGGTAAAACTCCCGTTTTGCCAAATTAAAGGAAAATATCGGATGGAATTGCCTGGTTACAATACAATGGATCCTTATCCTCACATGAACGAAAGATGCCCATCGATGACGCCAGAATATTCCAGACCAGTTGGCTGCTGAATAAACACTATGGTTAGATCGTAATTACGCTTCTGTGTACAATGTACATCTCTTGTATATAACTAGAGTTGATAATATTTATACGTAATGTAGAAAATACAAGTGATATTAAGTTGCCCTCGATTGTACAAATGCACATCGAAAGTACGAATCATATAGTAACATTTGTTCAAACTGTGACAAACTTCGTATTTAAATTGAACATCTGCTTATATAAATTCTTGAAACATTTATTATCGAAATAGACAGCAATTTTACTTTGGCGTGATTTTAATCGGAAGTCCGTGAGTAGGCTCTGGCATTGGATCCCGTTTGAAGGAGTTGTTGCTGCAGCAGAGTTTCCAGTTGAATCGAGTAACCAGGTAATGAATTGTCACCAAAGTTTCAATCTTGGCAAACTCATAACCCGGACAAATACGGGCCCCACCACCAAATGGTACGTAAACGTAAGGCGGAATTGATGCTGGATTCTCGAACCGGGCCGGGTCGAATTTGGATGGTTCCAGAAAAATATTGTCGTCCATGTGAGTCATGCTAGTAACCCAGAATACCTGTATGCATATTAATTTTAAAAAATTAGTACAAGTCATCAAAATTCCGAGATTTTGCAAAATGACCGTACATAGGGGTGGAAATTAGACGGATCGGGATGGAATTAGCTCTTTTAAAAAAAAAAATCATTTTTTTTCTCAGAGGTGGAAAAATAATTCCAATTCCGTTCCAAACAAAAATCAGAAATTGGAATGCATTTTTTCTTTTCCAAAATCGGAAATTTTTGGATTGTAATCGCCGGGATTCAGAAATTCCAATTTTTTGGTCAATTTTTTTACGAAAAATAAATAATAATATTGATAGTATAAGGGTAATTTTAAGAAAAAAGTCGGAATTTTCGGAAATTAAATTTGGATAAGAAAGCGGAATCTAATATGAATTCCGATTCCATTCCAAAAGAAAAAAATTGGAAATTTTGGAAATTGGAATTTTCCGAACTCGGAACGAAAAGTATTGTTCCAAAATGGGATTTTTTTCGGATCGGAATTCAAAATTTCCGCTCCGATTTCCACCCCTAATTATACATTCGGTTTGAAATGAATTTGTCTTACTTGCCACCCTTTCGGTATTATGTACCCTTGATACTCGATTTCCTCCAACGTCTCACGAAAGCCTCCGAATATCGGAGGAACCATTCGAAGAGTCTCCATCGCCACTTCCCATGTATACTTCATCTTGCCTAGATCTTCCCATGTCAAGAAACATCCATAAGAAATACCCTTTTTAATCTCTTCTTGCTCTGAAATTAGTCATTATTCATCATTTTCTACATCAACAAATTCATAAATAAATCTTCGAAAATAATAAGAGGCGAAGTTCGTACCTTTCAGAACAGCCTCGTGTACATTTGAATAATTCGCCAAAACCCGAACGATAAAAGTAATTAGGACCGATGAGGTGTCGTAACCAGCAACCATGATCAGCATAACGTTGTGTATAATCTCGTCTTCGGAGATTACTTCTTCGCCGTGGGCCCCACGAATGCCGAGCAAGCAAGTGATGAGATCTTGATTAGATGATTCGCCACCCTTTGCGAGTTGAGTCCTTTTCTCGGATATGAGTTTTTTCAGCATTTTCTGGACTCTGAGGCTGGCCTTGAGGCTGCGGTTGAAGCGTGTGAACGGAATATTAAATGGAATCGACCACATTCCTTCGATCATTTCTTGGAAATACTGAACGAGTTCGTCTCTCCTTGCTCCTCTTTCAAGGCCGAAAAGAAGGGAGCAAATTATGTCGAATGTGAGCTTCTTCATCAATGGTAAAACCTTAACAAATTGAATATTGCAACGTCTTATTTAGTACATATATTATCAGTTAGTTCCTCCGTTCCATAATAACCGTTGTTTAAGATTCTTACACGTATTAAGAAAGCTATTGAATATACGTGGACTTTAGAGAGAACATATAGACGATTTTTTTTAATAAGGGTAAAACAGGAAAAATCATGTAATTCATTATTGGAACTACAAAGTGACGAATAATATGGACGGAAAAAAAAAAAACTCTGAAGCGACAGATAATATTGAAGCAAAAAGTAGTGTTACCTTAACTTCGGTTTTCCCCACCCAATGCATTTCAAGGTGGATGCTGATTTCTTCCTCGATTTTTCCGATGTAGTTCTTTAAGCTATCTGGCTTGAGGAACAAGGCAAGAGCTTTCCGAATCCTCTTATGATCTTCCCCGTTGAGTTCCAAAAGGCACCGATCTCCGAGTATCATCCTCACAGATTCCGTCTGATGATTGCTCAATTTGCCGTCACTTGCGAAGACAAGCTTGTTGGCCGCTTGCCCGTGAATGAAAACGGTCGGTTTGCCAAAGAGGCTCATCTTCGAAACGGGCCCGTATTTTTTCGCTCTATCGGACATCCATTTCTCGGCAGTGTTAGCTCTCATGGCCCACAAAAGGTCAAGGCTTTGGCCAATAAACGGTATGCCTAATGAACCGGGTGGGACCCGTTTTGTCGGTTGTCGTTTTCTTTTCCGTATAACGAGGAAAAAGATAGATAATATGAATAGGGAAAGGAGGAGGGAGATAGCCATGAACTCTTAGGTAGATAGATGATTTAATGAAAATATATGAGTTAATTGCATAGACCCCCCTGTGTTATTTCTCGGAAGCAAAAAACCCCCCCAGAAAAAAAAATTAGCATATAACCCCCTATGTTGTGTTTTAGTCAGCCCACCGCCCCTTTGTGTGCACTGGCTCGTTGACTTACGTGAAATGACAGAATTGTCCTTAATAAAAAATAAAGCAAAAATTATTTCTTTGATGAGTGGTCAAATTATAAATAACTATAATTTATAGGACCAAATTGTAAATTTTAAAATTTCCAAAATTGCAAAAAGGGACAAAAATTGAAGATTTTTTCAGTTCTTCTTCGTTTCACTCCGCCGCCCACCTCCCACCCCGGAAAAACTTCGGCATCACCGCCGCCTTCTCGCCCGTCTAGCACCACCGACGCCTTCTGGACCGTCGAGCACCTAGCCCGATCAACAGCGACGGCTTTAGTGACGAAAAGCAGGGTCCCGCTTTCAACATTTTTCGTGGCAAACAGTCCGCGACCACTGATTTCTGATTTCTTGATATCCAATGCGCCGATGTACTCTGCTAATTCGGGCGATTTCCCACGAAACCCACTCAACACCCACTTAGAAATATCGAATGCGCCGGTTCTCGACAGAAACTCGAGCCTCTTGCATTTTTCCAAGAACCCATTTACCAGATCGGAATTCTCGGTCGCCTGGGGGCCGAGATTGGCGGCGTTGAAGCAGCACAGGGCGGCGCTGTACCTGTTCAGACTCAACAAAATCTTACCCTTGCAAACGAGGGTTTTGAAATGGGAATCGTCGATTCTGAGGGCCTCCTCGCAGTCTGTCAGTGCTAAGGTGTGGTCCGACAGGCGGGCCCGGGCTTCGGCCCGGTTGGAGAAGGAGAGGCAGAGGAGCTTCTTGAGGTGGGGCCCATCTGGGTTTTTGGCGGCGATGCGGGTTTGGCAGAGGGAGATGATTTGGGAGTAGGTTTGGATTGAGAAGTTCTGTGGCTTTCGATCTCAGCTTTTCCATTTCTTCATCTTGATGTGCTTCTGTTTCTCTCATATTGTTTTGTTGCTGGATAATTTTTTTTTCTTTTTTTTTCTACTCGTTAATAATAATCAGGAGATGTGAAAAAGATTTGAAATGTGAGGAATTTGGTGGTGGTGATTTCAATGGCGAAGAAGAAATTTGGATTTTGGGGAAGACGATTTCAGCCCACAATTTGATAATTACAATTTAGTCCTATAACTTTAGATTATTTATAATTGAATCAATCTGGGTTTTTTTCCTCTACCAAAGGGTTTTTATGTCTTTTCCTGTCCTAAAATGTCCTAAAACGCATGCCCAGCTGCATGAACCGCGAGTGTATCCCACGATTCGCTCGTAGGGTCCTTATTGTCATTGACTTCCTTTTATAGGGGGGTATTTGCTAATTTTTTTATCCGAGGGGTTTTTTTGCCAATTAGACATTTCACAGGGGAGCCGAGTGCAAATACCCCGAAAATATATCAAGAACTATATATATAGTTTCTCAAGAATCCAATTAATTCATAATTTCGCCTCTTATTGCAAAGGAATCTTGTGTTGCATATTATTCCTTCTCTGAATTAATTTTGCTACATATGAGTATAGAGTTTTGTTTGTCGTGTAGTATTATTCCAAGTTAGATAGCATTAGTATTAGGACAAATAGTAGACAGCCTTTGTCTTCTTTACTCAACTGCAACTGTAAGAAAGATTATCTATCTTGTTTGCTTCAATTATCAATATGGCCAATTAACTAAGCATTAATTTGGAGTTTGGACGGATTAGGCGATCGCCATTAATAGGAATCTCAACCAAGAAACACGAAAAGAACAACGACGTGTTGTTTGCTGAGAATTCTTGAATTCTTGATACAAGTCAAATACATTTTTAAATCACAACAACAAAATGGTTTTGCCTAACCAGCCATGCATTTCGACAAATCAAGTGTTTTTGCAGTGTTAGCTATGAAAAACGTAGATCGATGATGTGTCATTACTCGGCCTTCGGTGGAATATGGTTCCCACCAGTTGCGATTTTGTAGAGATAAAATCCAGTCATGACGACACTGCAGAAGAGAACAAGATAGCAAAGAAAAATAAAATCAGATATTTCGTAGAATCGAAATAGAATAGTTCAAAAGAATAGAAAACCATACAGTAATTATCCACCTCTTCCATGACTAGGGAACTTCGGGCATACAATTCTTTTACGACTCAATTTCTTCAGACTTAGCCTCTTAGTTACATAAAAATCATTTATTTTCTAATAATGGGAATATCATCATCGTCATAAGTAGGAAACGGCATAGTTCATCCAATCCATTTCAGTGACGTAGATTAAGAAATTAGAGAAAATTGTGTGATAGAAGTGATATCTAACATTTGGAACTCATCGCGTGCAGTTTGATTATAGAAGAACAGACACGATATCACATCAATTCATTTGAGTTACCTGATCCCAGCGACAATGCCAGCTGGCATTATCTTTCCACTTTGCATGTATCTCTGTCCCATGATCCAGGTCAGAACGCCAGCGATAGCTGTTTGAAGCAAATTTCGGATAAGGAAGAAAAATGAGATACAGGGAGTACAAAATCAAAGCAATCCGAAATTTTGAACAGAATAAGTGTAATAGTCATGAAAAATTAAAAGATATGAAAACGATCTGCTGCTATTAAAGCATAAATGACATGTAAAAGTGAGGACGATCAATCAGTTGAATATAAAAGCCCCAAACGGGACAGTGATTGTAAACATACGCACAGTAGAAAATTCACAAATTACGATTAATTCTTGAACTGATTTTTTTAGCATGCATCATCTTTCCTACGAAATGCTTCTAAAATGGAAGGCATTACGGTACTCTGAGAACATTGCTTGCAGACAAGAAAATACCAAGAAAATAAAAACGATGTGCGTTCAATGGTTGAATTTGCGTGATTCGTTCGTTCTAAGAAGCTCGGAAAGTTGATAATTGCCGGGATTTGTTACCGTAAATTAACACCTATATACTACTTCGCAGACGTCCTATACTGACGACATCAATGCTCTAATGATAAATAAAACGATAATGGATATTGCTGGTTCTTCCAGAAATTGCCATCTTAAAAGCTTCTTCCATCTAGGAAACGGAACTGTTTTATAGTTACAAACTAAGAGATGAGTAACAGTCATCTTCTATTCTTCCTCGTAACCAATAAACGCACACGATTCATAGGAAGAAAAAAAACTCTTATTAAGTTTGTTTACTATCCAAAAACCATGTGATATTTTCAATCATAGAATGGTGCAAAGTTCTCAGTGCAACTTCCGAAGCAATTTCATCAGTAAACAAGCAGGATTCAAACCGATGTAACGACCGGGAGAACGAAAAATATAACATCACAGTGAGAAAACTATCGGAAGGTTTTCAAATCGATGAAAAAAACCTCAAATTATTCAACAAATAGAAGATCTGTATCTATATCTCGTGTATTCGTAAATCAAAGGTAGAAATTCAGTGCTTTCAGCAACACACAAGCTAATTCATACATTCCTTTTTTTCTCGCGCAGATCCAATTCCAAATCAATACAAATCCAAACCTAATTCCCAAATTAAAGCATATACGCAGACACACAATATTGAAAACGAAGCATACCTGTCTCGAGAATCAAGGCGAAGTAAGAGTTTTTGCGTTTGTGGAAAGCTTGGAGGCTGACATAACCGGCGAGCACGAGCAGCAATCCGGTGCCGACGCCGCCACCGAGTGAGGCTGCGCTGCCCTTCTTAGCGTACCCTATTACCCCGCCGCAGACCAGAAGCAGCCCGTACGGAATAGTGAAGCAAAAATCGTGCATTGTCGATACTTGATTCGTGCGAAGGAGATTGAAACTTTTTTTTGGGGGAAAATTCAGATCAGAAGTTTGAGAGATCTGGATGAAAAAAATCGAAGGGTTTTCAATTTGTTTGATCTTTTGAAATCTTCAAACTGGAAGCTTTCTTCAACGCGCGAGTTTGGTCAACGTTCATGGCGTCGACCAACTCCGGTTGACCATTTACTTTAAATCATTTAAATAATTGGAGGGCAATATTGTCAAATTACCAATATCGTCGCGTTGGAGCCACACTCCGCTTTAAAGAATGCCTTTAATTACATATATTGCAAAAATAAACAGAAGATAAAGGGCAAATAAGGAAATCTGTCAAATGCGGGCTTACTTTCCGGCCCGAATTGGATTGCATCAGGGAAACCACCAATTCCGGCCCGTTCTCAACCCTTTCAGCGAAAAAATCTCAAAATTGCGTCCAATTCGAACCCTGATTTTCGGAAGGGGGCAACTATTTTGAATACTAACTTTTGCTTAGTTGAATACCAAAAAAATAGAAATTAAATAATTAATTGGAAATTACTTTAATACCCTTAATGAAAATTAAAACCAAATAATATTACAAATACTATTTTTCTTTCTTAAAAACCAAATAATCAAAAACCTAAAAAAACATTTCCCTCCTCACTCCCAAACCCCTCACCTCCTCCACCTCCTTCTTCTCCCTCCCCAAAAACCCTCCTAAAAAACCCCAAAACAAAAGAAATCAAAACCTTACACAACTTGCAAAATGGCCTCAAATGACAATAGAATGGTAGTTTACGAGCAAGGAGAACCCATTCAGGTATGTATTCATGTATTTTTTGAGCTAAAACATCGATTTTGAAATTTTTTTTTTTTTAAGCTCGCCATGTATTTTCGACACATACAGGTCGAAAATACACCTATTTTTCGACATGTATGTGTCGAAAATACCCTTAGATTTCGACACTTAAGTGTCGAAATTGTGGGTAATTTTCGACACTTAAGTGTCGAAAATTGCATCATAATTCGACACTTAAGTGTCGAATTTGTTCCTGTTGCAAATTTACTTGTCTTATATTTTCGACTCTTTTGTGTAGATCGATTGCACCCATTCATTTACCACGTCCGAAAAATTCCCAACAAAAGAAGCTTTAATGGCATGGGTTCGTGAAGTATGTAAAAGAATTGGAATGGTGTTAATGATTGGGGGTTCGAGTGACGGGGATAGAGGACGTAGGACACCGTATGTGATTGTTCGTTGTGAGCGTGGGGGCCATTATGTTGGCAAGAAGGTACCAGGTGAAGATGATCAAAGACCGGGAAAAAGGAGCACCGGTTCAAAGAAATGCAATTGTCCGTTTAAATTGAAGGGGACAAGGGAACACAAGGATGATGAAAAGGCTGAGTGGAAATTGGATGTTAGTTGTGGTATTCACAACCACAACTTATTCGAAAACTTGCACGGACACTCTTATGCCGGAAGATTATCAAAGGAGGATGTTTCCTTTGTTCACACTATGAAGAAAGCAATGGTGAAACCAAGGGAAATTCTAAGAGCATTGAAGCAAAAGGACCCGTTCGAAATTCAATGGTGTGATTTCGTATTCGAAATTCTGAGCCGCGCTCCGAACGATCTGGCCCTCCGTTCACAATATGATAAGCAATGTGCTTATCAAATTTTGTGTACAATTCCGGTATCTCGGGACCTAGGACCGGTTCATTGCTCGAATCACCAACTTGTACAGTCGAATGTACAGCCGGCACCGGATTCGTTGACGAAGAACCCTCTCCAGACTTCTTCTTGGTCGTGGTCTTTTTCTTGGTCGTGACTACTATGCCCTTGCCTTTATCGGACAATTCCTTCCTCTTTGTACGGTTCGAGACAGTCGGAGGTATACGAGGTTGACGGGGTTTTTCCCCTGCAAAATAACCCCCAAATAAAAATTAATATACATAATATAAACCCAAGCAAATAAAAATAGGGAAAAAAAAAAAAAAAAAAAAAAAAAAAAAAAAAAAAAATTCACAGTTTAAATTCGACAGAAACCTGTCGAAATATGGGGTAATTTTCGACAGTTTACTGTCGAAAATAACATAAATTTACGCAAGCTTTTCGTCCATAATTGAACCCATTTTCGACAGTAAACTGTCGAAAATAACAAAATCAAAAGCAACCCTTTCACCATTTTCGACATGTACAGGTCGAAAATGGAGAACGAAGAACCGACCCACGAATCTCAAATCAATGCTCAAATCGACTGAAATCAGATGCACCCATTACTAATTAACGATCATTCTAACCTAAAACAACCAAATCCTAATTACCCATATCAAACATTCAAATCTTAAATAAATATTAAAGAAAAAAAAAATCGAAACAACTATAACTTACTATTCGAAGAAGACGACGGCGGCGGCTTTGGGCGACGTTGGGCGGCGTGGGCGGCGTTAGGCGGTGTTTGGCGTCGGCGTCCGGCGGCGGCGATGGTTGGGCGGCGGCGGCGGCGTCGGGCGGCGTGAGGTTGACGGAGGGAGTTTTTGTGTTTGATTTTTTTTTTCTTTTTTTTTTATTTGGTTTTCAAATAGGTAATTTCAAAGAAAAATTAATGTAATTAGTATTTTGTATGAAAGGGTATTTTTGTACTTTTATTTTTATTTTGGTATTAAAGTAAGAAAAAACTTAAAAATATGTACTCAATTGTGGTTTTCAACTAGGTAGTATTCAACTAAGCAAAAATTAGTATTCAAAATAGTTGCCCCCTTTTCGGAATGGTAACTCAATCCGGGTCTACAAAGAGACCCACTTGCCCATCGTGCTGCAAGCCCGCCCGCATTTGCCTCTGCAACCGGCTCCAGACTCCGATTATCGATAACTCTGTTTCCGTCACCATTCTCCGGCACACACTGGAGACGAAGCATCCTCTTAATTCCACCAGAATAGCTACTATTGGGCTCAAGAATGTCGATGTTATTACAATCTCCGATGTTAATTTTCAAGCCCAGTTCTTTATCCGGTTCCCGGACTCGAGTGTGAAGTTGGATGAAGACAGCCAGGTGTTCGATGAAATGCCGAGCAGAGAGAATGTTGAGTTTGCTGGAACCGATGATACCTTAGCTGAACAAATTGTGGAAAGGAGCCAAATTGGCAGGAATGTTGCGATTTTATCTGGAAAATCGAACTTTAATTTGGAGTTCGAATCTGTCTGTGGGGAAACTGTGAGGAGTGAGAAAGGTGAAGTAGTTGGTCCTAAGTTCCATGGGAAAGAAGAACTAGCTCTGAGTGATTCCGAAGTTAAAGCTATCAATTTCACCGTTGGAAAATACGGAGCGGTTCGCTCGTTCCAAAATCACGAATTGCCACCGGAAAAATGTCGAGAAACGAGCTTTGATGATCTTTTCGAATCGGATATAGGTGCTGTTGATATAAGACGAGGGTTCGTTGTGAAAAAACTTCAGACGAAGCTGTTGGAAGAGAGCAACGAATACAAAGAAATCCAAGAATTTGAAATTGCAGTTCCTCCTGGATCGGTGCTTCTGTTTCCGAGCGAAAGATCGATCGAAGCTGAGGCGGTGGATTTCGAAGTGAAGAATTTGATTGTGTTGGACGGAACATGGGCCAAGGCGAGGAGAATGTACAACGAGAATCCTTGGTTGAGACTTTTGCCTCACATAGGGTTGAATGTTGATAAATTGAGCTTATATAGGGAAGTGAGAAATCAACCGAGGGCGGAATATTTGTCCACAATCGAGAGTATTGTGTATGCAATGAAGGCTGTGGGGGAAGATTCCGAGGGGTTAGATGGTCTTTTGGACGTGTTTGAATCCATGGTTGGAGATCAAAGGCGGTGTATGAACGAACGGTTGAGCAAAATCTCTGAGAACTGAAGAACATTTGATCAACTGATCAAGTTATGTGGTGGTTTTTTGTCCCAATTAATTATTTTGGAAACCCGAAAAAGTTTTGTTCATTGTTTTCCACGGATTGGTGGTGTAATAGCTTTCGTTTTTTCTCCGAAATTATAAAGGCTTAGCGGAGCAAATAGCGAATTTGTTACTCGAATGATTTAGCTGAGTTCTATAGAGTCCAACATTGAATCAATTGAAGAACCGCATGTTCGCGCAAATATTATGTTATTATAACTTATCTTGCTTTTTATGTAGGTTTTTTGTTGGACGTGCACATCACATGCACCTAAAGAAATCCGAACCTCCAATTTTCACCAATTGTCACTACCGAATAGACTCCATTTAGAAGAGGTGAAAATTGAAACAGAAACTCCGAACTCCGTCGGTCAAGGGCCAAAAATTTCCGATTATAATTTTGAATTTTGAGGGTTTCGAATCACAATTTTTATTTGGAACGAAATTAGATTACATATTAGATTTCGATTTTAACTTTCGACAATATTTTTAAAATCTCCGACTTTTTAACGAAAACTGTACTTTCAATATCAACTTTATCATGCAATTTGTACAATAGGTGACCGAAAAATAGAATTTCTGAATTCGGTCGATTCCGATCCGAAAATTCCCGATCATCGAATTAGGTTTTTCTTTCCAGTTTCCATTTTTTGACATATAAAATCCTAAATTAATAATAATAAAACTTAAAATACACCGAGAAAAAAAAAAAAAAGGAAGTACCTGGCATTAGAAGAGAAGTGAGAACGGTGTTTTGCTAAACCCAAAACCTCAAGGAATGCAGAAGTTCTTTCAATGGCGTCGCTCAATCCACCGATCTCTACCCTTGAATCCCAGATTATTTACTCATATGCCATCGTCGTCTTTCCCCTCAATCTCTCGTTTCTTAAGCCACTCTCCACCTGCAGAAGAAGAAGAAGCTTACGACCCCCCATTTTCTCCCACCCGAACTGAAACCCCCAAAACGAAACACAAGCCAAAAATCATTTCTAAGAAGAAGGACCGACCTCCAAAAGTCACAAATGAAATCAATTCCGGCACCACCACCACCACCGATTTTCCGGCGAAATCCGAGCTGCCCTTCGATTTTATGTACTCGTATTCGGAGATCAGCCCCGGTGTTGACCCCATAGGTTTCCGTGAGCCCAAGAGATTCTCACCGTTCGGGCCGGGCCGACTCGATCGGAAGTGGACCGGAACAAGTGCCCCGGCGCCGCAGAAGCCGGACTTGGAGAAGCTGGCGGAGGAGCGCGTTAGGGTTCAGGGTGATCCACTCTCCGAGGAGGAGATTGCGGAGCTCGTGGAGAAGTATCGGCACAGCAATTGCTCCCGCCAAATCAATTTGGGTGAATTTTCGTTTTCACCTTTCATTTCGAACATTTGGCATTTTCTTCTGTATTTCCTTGATTAAGATTATAATCAGGGAGTTGCTAAATGTCGATTTAATTTTATCGGTACCGTTTCGACTTCAAATTTGATTTCGACCCTTTCGAGTCCGGATTTCGCAAAAGTCGAAACACCAAAATTTGTAGTCATTTTAGTTAGGTTTCTAATCCCACTTGAATCAGCTAGATTTGATGCAACTCATTCATGCATAGCTCTCTCACCGGATATTCAATCTCTCACCGGATATTCAATCTAGCTGATTCAAATTGGATGTAACTACAAATTTGGAGTTTCGACTTCTGCGAAATCCGGACTAAAAAACGGTGATAATCACATTTGAAATTGGAACGGTACCGATAAAATTGAAACTACATTTAGCAATTCAGTTATGGATTACCATATTCTTGCGAAGCCTTTTTTCCGAGCACGTGAAATGAAAAGGGTTTTATTCTGATAATGGTAGGAAAAGGAGGTGTTACACACAACACACTCGAAGACATCCATAACCACTGGAAAAAAGCAGAGGCGGTGAGAATAAAATGCTTGGGTGTGCCAACTCTTGACATGGATAACATTTGCTTCCACCTCGAGGTTTCAAAACCCCTCTACAACTCTGATTTTCCAACATAATCTCTCTCTTTCTCTCTATCTCTCTCTCTATATATATATGTATATGTATATATATATTTGTTTTTATTTACTTAGCTGATGAGGTTTGCAGTAGTGTGTTTGTAGGATAAATCTGGAGGAAAGATTATATACCGTCAGATAAATATAGTCTTGATATACCGTGGTCGTAACTATGATCCAAAAAAGAGAGAGCAGATTCCAGTAATGTTATGGAAGCCTTTGTCGCCGATTTATCCCAAGCTGGTGAAGAATGTTGCTGATGGTCTTACGTTTGAACAAACTAAGGAGAAGCGAAACATAGGCCTTAAATCGCCTCCTCTAATGAAACTTAGTAAATTTTTTTTAATATTTTATATTTCAATCCCGAGATTCTATAATTTGCAAAGAAATTACTAATTGGCGTCTTTGTCATTTTGCAGCTAGGAACGGTGTGTATGTAAACGTTGTGGATAAAGTGAGGACAGCGTTTGAGACTGAAGACATAGTAAGGCTCGACTGTACTCATGTCGGGGCAAGCGACTGTAAGAGAATAGGCGTCAAATTACGAGTATGAAAACCTTTTTTTTTTTAAATTAATTAGGCTCTATTTTATAATATTCAAGAAAAAGTTATGATCAATTGATTCTATTTTCCGTCATCTCGCGCAGGACCTTGTTCCTTGCATTCCTATCTTGTTCAAAGATGAGCAGATTGTGCTCTGGAAGGGAAATATATATATATATATATATATATATATATATATATATATATATATATATATATATATATCCAGATTCTTGATGAATATTGTTGTTAGGTCACATTAAATATCAAATGGATTTTAAAGGTTAAGATTGTTGGTGATGACAATGATGCAGCCTTTGAGATTTTGATATTATGAGGTATTGGCACTCTATAGATGTGAGTATGTATTACTATTATATATATACATTCTCTATCCTTAAAACCAAGAAAATAATAATAATTGGAATTTGCACCATTCGATATGTAAGAATTCGTAATAACATATATCAATATGCGTGATACTCGTTTTAACACTGCTGAGACCGTAAACTCGAGTATGACATACATATACATATATTAATATGGAGAAGCTCGAAACGAAATCCAACATTAGATTTTTACGGTTCCAAAAGCATTTTTCTGAGTTCATAATCCTTTTTGGCTAAACAACCAGAACCAGACAGAGAAGTTATCCAGACTTGATCGGACTTCACCGGTTCATCATCATCGTTTCTGTGCCAGCTCCAGAACGCATGACTCGAATTCACTATATTGAGCTCTCCATGCCCAAAACTTGCCTCCCTAAAAACCGACCAATCAGGATGCGGCTTCTTATACCTGCCAATTCATTTCAATTTTTATTATTGACTCGTTAGTCATTACAATGTGTCGCTTATTTTTAACCAAGACGAAAAACTCACCAGTGCGCTAAACCTTCTCTATTTCCACCATCTCCGATTGTGATATGAACAGCTCCACAAGGATCCGACTTACCATTAAAGACGCGCTTCTGTTTTAAATAATAAATAAGCAAATAATTAAATTCAGAAAAGTGGTCAAAAGATTTGATAACGAAGGACAAAGTTGTCATTTGTAATCTATACCGAGCGTTCGTATGCATGCACGTGGCCAGCAAACACTACATCAACACCAGCAGCATAGAGCAAGGGTTCCATTGCTGACATCATCTCATCACCTTCACCTTGATGGGCTTCGTTAGTATTGTACCACGGCACATGGAACAATACGAGAATCCAGGGTGTCCTTTCACGGTCCACCTTCGACAGATCAGCCTAATCAAGAAAATTCAATAAACAAAACCACTGTCATTAGCATTAGATCAAAGGTAAATTACGAAAACACCCTTGACTAAGATTAAATTACGAAGAAAAAAAAACCCTCAAGTAACCCCATGAGGGTTGTTTCCGTCTGACATTGCCGTTTTTTAAATCATTGAAAAATGTCGATTTTACCTCTTTATACACTTGTCTTTTTGGTATACTACAATTTCAAGACTAAAATTACCCTCAAGGGTGCAATTGTAAGAATAGTAATACGTAAGGGGGTCAATTGTAAAGATTTACCCTAACAAGAACATATTTTTACATTATAATTGAACGAAAAAAAAAGAGCGCTCGACTAACCTTCAGCCACCTATATTGATCAGAAGACTGGTCGTAATCCGTATACGAACCGAGCATGACAGTATGAACGCCCGCAACATCAAACGAGTAATACAAATTCGAAACAGAGTTGCTCTCTTCGTAAGGCATCTTCCATCTCGAATTGTAGGCTACAAAACTATCCTTCAACAAGGGAATATTCTCCTTCTCGTGGTTCCCCTGAGTCACCATCCAAGGCCTCGCACTAGCAAGAGGCTGCACAAGCTCACCAAACGTGTCCCACTTTTTCTGCATGTAATCTGCGTACGAAAGATCACCCGGCAGCAAATGGACATCGTACTTGCACTGGTCAATGTGGTCAAGGGTTGACTTGGTCCACTCTGTTTGCCCTAAATCGCCCGCCACCGCGAAAGTAATTGGGAATTGAGATGGAGGGGTCTTGAGCTGGAACTGGGGGCCTTGGCCCCCGCACCTGTAGAAGTAGATGGTGTTGTCTTCGAGCGGACCGATGACTGTATGGTGTATTTTTCCAGAGGAGTACAGTAAGTAAGTGTAACTGGTGGTTTCTCCTTCTGCTTTTGAAGTGTAGTTGTTGGACGATGTTCCGTATTCGACCGTGGAAGGTGAATGCTTATCGGTTGTAACCCATGTGATTCGCATGTGCTTGGGTCCAGCTAAGGAGATGTGAACCTGTAATGGAAAAATTGTGCAAGACGCAACGAAAAATCGGTAGTTAAGTACCGCGAAAAAGCGTAGAAAACCAATTCCTTGATTTTTTTTTGTAGCAGAGAAAAAGTTAGGGCTCTAATTGAATTCAACAGCTCTCATCACAATTATTCTAGAAGATTTCGATATGAATGCATCGTTTCCAACAAAAGCTTGCTATAAATTGATCTCAGTCTACATAAATGAAATTTCACAGAAATTATAAGTCAAAAAAATCACAAAATTCAAATATATACCAGTACATGGAATAAAAAAAAAAAAATCTAAGAACTGAATTGATCATCGGAGCTGAAATTTTATCTCTCAAACCCTTGTATTAAAATATAAAAATTAAAAATTAAAAAAAATGAACTTCACCTGTGTAGGATCGGGAGAAGCCTTGGCGTCCCAAGGAAAATGAATAGCTTTGCGAGGCGGCGGCCGGACGTAATCAGACGTGGCACAACTCGCTGCCACCAATACTGCCGCCGTCAATAAGAACAGTTTCAGATTCATGGTCGTCGATTATCCTTTGTCAGTATTTCTCAGCAGATGACGATGATTTAGGGGTTTATATGTAACTATATATACTAAATGAATCGAACGGATAAAGGTAAAGAGTACTGAATTTTTGTTTGGATTCAGACGGTTTGATTGGGGAAACTTTGTTAAAGCTCCCGTGATTATTTTGGCATTTTACTGACATTATAAATGATTGTTGTTCAAGAATGTTTCTTGCTTTCCCACGTGTCTCAACTCCACACGTATAAGGAAAACAAATAAAATAAAAAACTTATATGGTAAGTTACGGTCAAATTACCCAAAAAAACTTCTTATTTGAGTAATTACACCACCCTTATAAATCTTCTTATACTCGAATCTTTTAGATTATGTGAAGTATCCTCTAATCAAATTTAATAGAATCTTCTAGATTATGTTGGAATATTTCCTAGTCAAATCTAGTGGAATCTTCTAGATCATGTGGAATATTCTCTAATT
>NW_012194963.1:1045767-1067647 GCF_000504015.1 Erythranthe guttata
TTACGAAAAAAATCCTCATATTTTTTAATTTGTTAAATGTTAATATCAGGAATGTACAAGGGCAAAACCGGAAACAAAAAAAACAATTTAGCAAAAGGAACAACATCAGAGATTTATTAAACAAAATAAATTAATTAAAAAAGCAAATCTTGCAAAATTAAACCTGGAAAAAAATACCCGCAAAAAAGTACACAAATACATAATAAAATTAAATAAAAAAAGAAAAAGAAAAAAGAAAAAAACATTGCTCTCTCTCGTAGCAGCAAAACAACTCAATAATACTTCTCCGAACTCTCAGATCTCCGCACTCCCTTCAAACATTATTCGTAATCGAACATTGTTTCTCCGACAATCGCATTAATTATATTACTTAAACGCCAATATAAGAATGGCCTGCAGAAAGGGGGAGTTAAGGGAGGAAGGGAAGAACAGAAGCAACGGTGCGGCGGCGGCGGCGGCGGCCGCCGCCTCGTCGCTTTCAATCGGCGATGCCTTGTTAATCACCACGATGTGCATTGTTGGGATGCCCGTGGATGTACACGCTGTAGATGGCTCCGTTTATTCTGGAATCTTCCACACCGCATCCGTCGACGAGGACTATGGTAATTTATGGTTTCTGTTCTCCGATTTTTTGATTTATCGATGAATTGGGGATTAGGGTTTTGGCTAATTCGTCAAAAAAAATAAAAAAAATATGGGTTTTGGGTTTTCTGATAAAAAAAAAAAGGAATTTATTGTCTTTCTCACTGCTGATTCTTGATTTGATTATGATCTCTGAATTTTAGTGACTTTTGTATTTGAGTTATAGTAATCTTATGACATTTGAAAAAAAGAAACTTTTTTGACTAGGTGATTGTTCAATCTGATAGCATAGACTTCAGATAATTGTTTAGTTATCAGTTGCAATGGAGTATTGTGTATTGTAAGTTCAAATTTATGTACTCTTGACAACTGTGTTATAGTATTTTTTTTTTCTAATGAATGTATTTATGTCTGGTTTAGCTGTTGTTTTGAAGAAAGCGAGGATGATTAGGAAGGGAAACCTAGACGCAAATGTAGTGAATGGAGCTCTTATAGAGACGCTTGTAGTTCCGTCGGAAGATCTTGTCCAAGTTGTTGCTAAGGCAGGTTGCCTTTGCTTTACTCGCTTTACGGTTTGGCATTCAATTAAAAAAAAAAGAAGAAGAATCGGACTAATAATTGTTTGCATATTTTCAGGGAGTTCTGCTTCCTTCTAATGGAGTTACGAGCAACATAGGTGGAGATGGCATCGAAGCTGCTGCAGGTTATATTGAATCTCTGGATAGGGATTCAGCATTCGTAAAATCTAACGGGGCCAAAGCGAACAAAAAGCAAAAACGTCAATCGAGGTAAAAGACTACAACTTTTGCACCACGTCTAACGGAAATCTAAATGAAACGATAATAAATTCCAATTTAGGATACCATTGTCATGTTTCCAGTGCTAGCCGCATGGTGATTTCTGAATTTATTGTAAAAAAATTTAATCAATATCCGCCTGCAGGTTTTCAGGCAAAAGAGAGAAAGTTTTACCGTTCAGTGATAAGACAGAAAATCTATTGGACAGTTCTCCGGAAGATCGTATTGAGAGAGTTGATACAGTGATTTCTGTAAAGGTGAACTTTTTAAATGAAAAAATAGCTTATAGGGCTACTTATAAGAAATAGTTAAGCTAAAAATCTTTGCACGTTGAAACGAATGCTAATGCTATTTGTTTCTTGATTTTTGTATATGCTATCCATTTGTGTCTGGATATTGAGGGCATTTAATTGAATTTTTTTCATTATTTTTGCCGATGCAGAGAAATGAAGCACATAATGGTGCTGCTGAAGGAAGGTAGATATTTCTGCCTTATTATTAGTTATCGACATTTTTGTTTGCTCGTCGACCCTTTGGCTCTGTTGTTGTTTGAGGGAATAGATTGCCGTTTTGCATGTTTTCCCTTTAATAAGAGCAATAGATATGGCATCGTCTTTTGGTACACCTATTTCCAAGTCGTATAAGATTAAGAAGATGTTGTTTATCGTGTAATTATTGATGACAGACAAACTGGCAATGAATCGCAAGAAATGCAGAGCCCCTCCAACAACAACAGCAATGCTGAGGTTCATGGCTCGAGTCGAAGCAGTGAGTTTTCATTCTCTTCTACTAAAAGGGTTTTTTTTTTATTTGCTCGATTTTCTGTTTCAAACGTCACCCGTGGTTATACGCATATCTTATATTTTTAGTGTCTAGATATGAAAACTTGATCAACTGATACTTTCAATGTTTTAGAGGATACCGTTCCACAAGAACCACAAGGAGTAATTGAGGAGCAGGGTCAAAACGGTCATACTTCAGACGAGACACCAAATGCATCTGTTGCTTCACAAGTTCCCGTTACCGATGTTAAATCAGATTCAAGGCTCAGAGCATCATCGAATCCCTTTCTATTTGCACCTCCAAAAAATCCAAGTGTTAAGAAAACCATCAAGGTACTACGGGACACCACTAAATATTTCCAATGTCAAAGTTTTGCCTACGAATTATTCAAAATTATTCACCGTAAACAAGATAATGAAAGCTTATATCTTTCGTCATATTGTACACATTTTTTTTCGTCTTCTTCTAGGAATCGAAGCTCAATCCCGGAGCCAAAGTGTTTTCTCCGTCAGTACTCCACCACAGAGCGGCGGTCTCTCCTCCTGCAGTGGCAAACGGAGCAAGTGTTTCTTACATGCCAAGCAACTACACGATGACGACAGTGGCTACTGCACGAGAAGAAGTTGATGCAAATTCTATTGCCTTTTCGTCTGTGCCCGTTAAGTTAGTTCCATACAATAATATGTCCTTTGAGCATGGTGTAACCGATTCGCAATATGGCCAACCCGTAAGTATTGCCTCCTTTTGTTTTCTTGTCATACAGTTTGTATAAATTCAAGGATGTTTTGTGTATTAGGTCGACTGAAGCACGTTTTCTCTTACAATTTGGCCAAGTCTTCTTACAAGATTTACGGTGTCTGCAGATTATTGGACAAGTGATGAACAGGACGCAACCCGTTAGATATACCGGCCAGTATCAGAATTATCAAACAGCGCCTTCTTATGTTCATCCAAATCCACATAACGTATGCACATTTTGCTCGTCGGTTAATTTGCATCCATTTTCTTGAAGATCATTGCACTAACATATAAAGGGTTTTGCAAACGATTATTTGCAGGCCATGTTTGGACGAGTAGGGCCTCTTCTTTGCATGCATCCTATTTCTAATGTAAGATTTTCACATTACATCTACTTATCATTCACATTAAACTGAATTTGCCTTCTTTTGGTAGAGTTACAAAAAACTTGATTGATGCAATTCAAGTTTTTTCTGTCTCGATCGGCGTGCATTTAGTAATTATTTTATTGGTTAATGTTTGTCTCAGGATGTTGCACAGAGTGTAGCAGGGTTTTCTCCAGCTAATACACGGCCTCTGTTAACTCCACATCCGGTTCATTTCACCAAACACCAAGGTATGTATGTCTACATAGGCTAGTTTTGGAAAGTTCAAATCCTCATATGTATGTGTGTATCTATATATATATATATATATATATTTTTTTTTATTTTTTTTTTTTTTTTCTTTAAATTTTAAACAATTTTGGGTATCTTAACGAGAAAAACGTGTTGGCAGGAAATAATCCAGCGCAGGCACTGCAAATGTGCATGAATCCCCCAATTATAGGAAACGGAGCTCAGTCATATGTAATGACAAGTTCAATTCCAATGCCACAGCCTATGTTCCCCGTTTTACGACCTATTGCAGTTCCAGGTTCAAATGGATTCTTGAATACCAAGTTCGCTTGAATTTCGTGGCTACTATATAAGTGGCCGGCCGACACACCTTTCAGATTTTATCATTCTTCTCCTTCGAAAATTTTGGCATATATATAGTTTGTTTCTTCACTTTCAGTCAATACAAATTCTTTTCTTTTTTCTTTTTTTTTTTTCTTTCCGGGGGGGTACGTCACTGTTCTTTAGAAACGAGGCGTTTGAACATTGTAACATGAGGATTTTTTTTTATTATTTACTTCTTTTTTCCTAGAGGCATGGAGAGGTTCTTTAGATATTAGGTGGTTTTTTCAGTTATTCTCTGGTTGTAGACTGAGACTACATATTGCGATTTGATTTTAATGAATTGATTGTCTTGTTAATCATACGAGGCTGAAATACGAAGTAGATTTGAGTGTGTTTTGCCAACTCTGGAGTCTAACCAGACAGCATTAACCTAGTTCTTGTTCGAACACAAAATTTGCACATACAGAGGTTACCTAAGTATGGTCCTTTTGTGACAAGAAACTCATCACCATTCAAACTGACTGACATGTGCATAACAAGTTCAAATCGACTCGACCAACCAAATTTCAAATGCAGAACGAAAGATTACACAAATTGTTCATGAAAGGTAAAAATTACCCATAAAACTAGAGAGAGAAAGAAAAAAGAAATAGGAAATTGCTAGTTCATCATTCTAGCTAATGCAGAACTCTTTTAAAAGCTCCAGCCCAGAAATAAAAATAAATTCTTTTCGCAATTCTTGATAAATATTCTCTCGTCACACTTCGTTTGCTTTGTTTTCTTGACAAGATTCCTTCATCACTGCATCAACCGAATCAACTTGGGCTGCGGGAGTTGGTGCTTCATCATTTTGCACCTCGGTCTCTGTTACAGTCTCCTGCAAAGCCTAAGATATAAAATGCATCCAAAATAAATTAGATTATCACGACAAAAAAAATCACTACATTAAAACCGTATCGAAACGGATATTCACACAACCAGTCATTCGAGTGAGTTACACTTCACCTGTAAGAGCTCAGTCATCCTTCCACTTCCCTGGTCAACCAAAGGTTCAGCCAGTGGTGACTCATCCACGACGGGCCCACAAACAATTCCAGAATCTTTGGCTAAAGGCTTCACCACTTCCTCAACACCCTCAACTTCCATGTCCGAGGTTTTTGAATTGCCTGAGTTATCAATCGTCGTCTTAGGTTTGTCTTCTTGTCCAACCTCAGTGCCTTCATTAGACAAACCATGGTCAACCTCCTGTTCAGCAACTCGGTGGCTAGGGTTAGTTTTTGCAGCGACAAGAACCTGTTCACCCGATGGTAATACCATTGTCAACGGCTCAACCACGAGCACCACCTCCTTGTCTCCATCTACGGAAGCTTCCGCTCCAACGGGTCCCACGGAGCTTCCCTCCCCTACTGGATGAGGAACAGCGGGAGAAGAGGCGGCAGTTTTCCTAGGTGCGTACTTCCGTTTCGAAGGCACCAAAGCAGATGTCTGCCGCACAGCAGGATTATCCACATTGAAATGGAAATCGTTTCGTTTGACCATTTGCACATGTGGCGCCACGTCATTTGCCGCTGTGACAGGTACGTAGTGACCTGTCTTGAAGACAACGCCCCTCAAAGTTGTGTCCGAGTCGCCGATTTTTACATTGAGCAAGTAGCCAGAATCAAATGTTGCCTCGATGACACCTGTCACCGCCTGGCCCACCACCACACATTCAGGTCCGGCAGTTTGGTGGACCCCTTCAGAAGCGGGCGCCACATCAGCAGGTAAAATGTTGGCTTGGACGGAGTCTTTACGTGGACGACCGCGCCTCCGCTTTGCTGACTGGACTGATGATGGCCCACCGGAGGTCTCCACTTGATTGACTTGACTCATGTTGCGAAACTAAAGCAGAGTTCCTGACTTCCTAGCCAAATATTAGGCTATGAATATTTTATGAAGAAAAACACGAACTAATTTAAGAAAATCGGCAATATTCCATCTTTTTTTTCATGAATACACATAAAACAAATAATATCACAAATATCAACCCTCGTTTATGTCTTCTGGGGTACGTCACTATTTGTTACTGCATCTGGTTGACCATACCAGTTACCACATATTGGTAATATTTTGTCAGCTATAGATACTCATCAGAATCGGAAAAGCAAAAAACTCATCCTTCAAGCAGAAAAATACGTCTACTTCTTAGAGGGTTGTCTTTATTTTACAAATACCCCTTCAGTAGGTGCAATTTGCAAAATAAATATGACAATTAATTTTGTGCGCGTGTGTGTCTAAATAAGGCAAATATCAAGCCAATCATTCGACTGGTTTAAAGATCTAAACAAAGATTTATCACTCAATGAAAAAGATTTAAGTTCAAAACGTCATGCGGCTTAACAGCATCGATTAAGGTATTAGGAACAATCAATTTTCATTTATTCGCAGGAACAAACAAGTATATCATACAACAGAGCTACAAAGTAAATAAATAAATAAAATCATATATTCACAAAAAAAACAGCAGATCTTAAAAATAGCAGCCAGTTGATATTTAAAAGTAAAAAAAACAACTCAGATTGGACATACCACTAAAATAAACAAATCGAAAATGTTATTTAAGAAAAAAGATATCAGTAGACACTAGAATTCTATGTAAATGTTTACACTCTGAATCATAAACTTGTGTTTGAGAATTTTAAGATAGATGCCGACTGTAATAAAGATTATGACTGAATACAGAGAAATCGTGGAAAATTTACCTGAAAACCTAGCCGAAATGAAACGGATGCTTCTTTCACGAGACTGATGATAATGCCACTCACAGAGAAGGCACATATATATACTACAGAATTAGGAATTTTCGATAAAATTTTCTAATAAATGAAATTAAATGGACGGAAAACTTTAAACGCTAAAAACAAATATGACAGCGATGAGAGGGTTGTATGAAATTTATTATTGACAGCATCCAATACGACCTACTTTCACGTGACAGTCATTTAAGCCGTTTTCACTTTTACCTACTTTTACCGCGCCTATTTCGAATTTTCGATAGAATTTACAGATACAGATATTAACATAGTTGTATTTAATCTAATTCCTAATTATTTAATTCCTTGTGTAACAAATATTATTGCTCAACCAATTTAAAGACATGCACATTACACAATATAAATTTAAAAGGCATAGTACATGGGAGACAAAATATCCCCGTTGATTATGACAAATTAAAATGAGAAATAAAAAGAATGCATATATACACTTAATCCACTACGTTCGAATTTCGATATCAAATTGCTCATTTTTAGCAGATCTCCCCTTTCAAAATGTCTAGTAGAGATGTCAACTGATACATCCGTTACGTTTTCTTTTCTTTACTTTCAAAAAGCTAGCCGTTACACATTTTTCATGCTACCATATTGAAAATAAGATTTTTATATTACATATAATCTCAATTAGACAGTGAGAATTTGACTAATATTTGGTAAGTGTATGCTACCTACTGTATTTCATTTTTACGTAATTCTACACACACACACATACACACACACACACACACACACATATATATATTAGCCTAAGGCCTCGTTGGGGATTAGGATACGACTTGATAGATAACGTAAGGTTTTTAATGAAGGGGGCAGATTTTAATCATGAAAAATATTTAGTCCAAACAAAACCTCTATTTCTACACTATCCTATGATAGATATTTCCCAATAATGTATAATCACAGATCTCAAACATACGAAAATAGCAAAAGGGTAAAACATCGGGACTTTTCACCGGATCCACTCAAAGTTTCACCATCATTAGTCTAATTACATTACAATAAATACAGCTAACACTTCCTACATATAGGATGATGAAGCATTAAATTTGGACTAATCTTAATCCTTTCTGTATTAACTTCACAGATAAGAACACAGGCAAACCTGCACCTAATAAAATTTCCTCAATAATTTAAAAAGAAAAAATACTGTCTTTTTTTATTTTGTTTTTCGACAAAAACAACCAACTATAATATGGTCTTCCCACGAAAAGCAGATTCAAAAAGCTCCGGAAAAACCGCGCAGCAAACAAAAATCAATCAGGCAAAACCCCCCAAAAACATTCAACCAACATTAGACTCAAAAGCCAACAAAGTTTCACCAAACAACAGCAGAAACCCAAAACCTACACGAATTTAATGCCGCAACAAGAAAAAAAAAAATCGGAAATTTGGAAAATAAACTAAATATTTAATCGTGATAACGCTGTACCTTCGACGAGCCATGAGAGGATTTCGTTGAGTAAAATTATTCATTTCGATAAAGAGATTGAAATGCAGATTAAAATTTTTTCAGAGCCCTAGAACAGTAGAGAGTTTGGGTGTGTTGTAGAGACTAAAGAGGGAATAATTTAATTATTAATTCAAAAGAGTTATTTTAAATTTTTATTAATATTTGATGATATAATTACCGGCCGGTGAGGAAAAAGTCCGGTTAGAAACTTACAATATTTCATTGTTAAATTTATTTTGATATATGTTACTTAGAAAAATTTATGTTAAAATTTAGATATTTTAGATAAATTATATAAAGAATCATTTAGATTTTTTTTCTGGATATCGCTTGAATTTATAAACAATTTTAGTAATTAACAATATGTCGCCTAAATATATTCTCTTACATATTTGAATTTTATTCATATATATGATTTTACGTTAATAAATTTGATATGTTTTTTTTTTTCTTGTAGTGTTTACTAACTTCTTTATAGTTTATTAAATAATTATAAGAGTAGAATATTCCAAACGGCTCAAATGAGATGGATTATAGAGTTGAAGGATAAAAATGAGTTAGACGGCTAATAAAACACGTGGCGATGGGACTAAATATATTTAAAAATATCAAGACGAGGGATTACCGTAATAATAATTACTATTATTATTTTTTTGTTTTTTTTATATATATACAAACATTCAAACGGTGTGAATCGCGCGCCAAAAATCAGCACAGAGTGGATAAAAGAAACTACAAAGTAACTTGGTCGGAAGTAGGCCTTTGAGACAGGGGCAAATTGTCGACATAAAGATCACGAACAAGTTCTACATAGTCTTCGATTTTGTCACGTGTCCAATCATCTGTCCTAATCGGAGGTAGATACGTTACGGTTAGAGGCACCGGCCTCACATGCAAGCTACCCTTTCTCCAAGCTCTATGTGTGCCCGTCAGCACCATCGGGATTATCGGCATCCCTGTTTGCATCGCCAGGTGCACGAAACCCTATCCCGGCCCCGCCACAATCCATAAATTAAAAAAATATATATAATAATATAGTGTGTAATAACGATCAAGATTTCTTTTATACTTGCCTTCTTGAAAGGTAGTAACCGCCCGTTTTTGGACCGTGTGCCTTCCGGAAAAACGATCAGAGACAGATTGTTCTTCACAACTGCATTAGCAGCCTGCACAAAAAAAATTAAATAAAAGAAATCAACAACAAATCATATAATTAATTAAGTACGTACGTATAGTGTATCGACGTACCTCTTTCATGGATCGGATGGCAGCTGTTGGATTCGACCTGTCTATGCGAAGATGGTTTGCCAGAACATACAATTGTCCGAAGAGTGGATAATATATTATCTGGTGCGCGAAGATAACAGATTTTTAACCATATTTACACATATTCGACTTATTAGAAAAAAAGTTACGAAATTATATATAATTCTAAGTAGTAATTAACCTCTTTCTTTGCAATGCCGACGGTTCCTGTGGGAGTCAACCACATTATGAGGAAGATGTCGATCGGAGACGCATGATTACTTATGTAAATTGCCCTTTCGTTCGAGTATTCCGCTCCTTCTATCTTTATCGGATTCCCCAAAATCGACATCTACACTCAACAAATGCGATTATTATATATGTTTATTTAACAATTTTATTAATTCGCATGCGTGTGCATATATATAATTTCGTGACTGAGTGAGTAACTAATTTCGAAAACATTTACCATTATTTTTCCGGTGACATGGCCGTAGATATTGCCCTGCCTAATCCTCTGGTACGGCCAAGGCAGCAGCAGCACCATAATCACCGCCCATATCAATGTAGTCAACATCATCAACACAAAGCACACCACTATTCTCACCCACGAAATCAACACCGAAACCCACTCCCCCTCCTCCTCTTGCTTCCCTGCCGCCTCCTTCACCGCCGCTTCTGGCGGCGGCACCATGGTCGGCCGGAAGCTAGCACCGAAATAATTTATGAGTGCCAATTTTAATTAGGGAACTTGGAAACTGTAACAATTTAATTAGTGCCAATTTGTGTATAATTTTGAATGAAGAATAATTCTCTTTACTAATATTTTCGAGTTCTTGCGTTGGAAAAAAAAAAAAAGAGACTAGTTATATAAGCTTCAATATAAAATGGTGAAGGTGTTGTTTGGTTCAGGTTTAGAAAGAGTGTTTGGAACAATTTATGACAGTTTCAAGTCAACCAGTTACGAAGTCAGCCGTCGAATGAACTTTCAAGATTGCTTGCTTGTTTTATTTCTACAACTTGTCACTTACTAAGAATAAATCCATACAAAACCCTTTGGACGAACAGAGTAGACATTGTCCGTAACTTCACACAATTCGAAACTCGTAAACTGTTGACATTTGTCAATTAATTTGATTGGCTCGATATCGTGTTTTGATGCAGTTAAGAATCATAAATGGCAGAATTAGAAACCGGTTCCGGTACTCGAAAGTATCGGTGGCGTACGTTTTCGAACTATATTCTGTATTCAGAATAATGACAGTCGGTTGCAATATAATAACTGTACATCGGTAATCAAAGAAATGACTTGTCTCATCGTGTTTATAAAAACGAGAAAATAACCAAGAAAACTAATCATTTCTTATTCGAAGTCGATTTCTTGGCAGCAGTTTTCTTCTTAGCAGCTCCTTTCTTCTTCGAATTCGTGAACCCTGTTCCACTCTCCTGTGAGTACAATGAACATAAATACGGCTAATTGTTAACAAAGATCTTTACGAGTATCGATTATATTATTAGTTTCCACAAATAACATCACAAAATTACCTTCTTATAGTTCATGTAAGCAATTTTACCCGTCAACTCCTGCCCCTTTTTGCTCACATATACCTGATAAATTCATAGCAATTACATGATAAATCAATCGAAGGAAAGAGATAATAAACTAGCAAAAACAAAAATAAAAACCGGTGCAGCTAAACGATTAATATGAAATATGAATTCGCAGTTAATAATGTAAAGATTAATCTTGAAAAAGAACCAATTTTTAATCATCTAATACGTATTTAACTCCTTGTGGTGCTTAAGTATCTCAAAAGTACGAGGATTATTTAAATTAGAAAATGAATTTTTAACTTACTCGTCGCCCATCGGAGCCTGTGTACCAGTGACCACTCGATTTAGTACTTGAATCACTAACTGCTTGTACCCTTCTGCTACCAGCATTTTTTTGAAGTCCAGCACCACTCTTTGGATTCACCCAATTCTCAGAATCTTGCGATTTTTTAGCATTTCGTTTGCTCCTCGTCGGTCCCTTTTCGGCACTGTTCTTCCTAACTGTTTTCCTCGAATTATCTTCATGACCAAATTGACCCCTGGAGAAAAAAATGCATGGGTTCAAATCTAAACTTAAGTAGTATAAACGGAGGACGAAGAAAACCTAGAAAAGTTAACGATCTTACATGTAATCAATAACGGGTGAATTTTGCTGCTGCGTGTATTCTTGATTGTTCACTGCTCCCAAGGGGAAGAAATAGGGTAAACGGTCACGAACTAGCTTCTGAATCCTCGAATCGGTATGGAAAAAGTAGCAATGAGCAGAAGGAAGAGAACCCTCTTCCAATTTCTTCCCATTGTTAGTATTCTTTAAGTTAGTTTCTGGTTTATTCTTCGTTTTCGCCTTTGTGAAATATTCTTCGCAGAACTCGTCAAAAACAGGCGTTGGAACGCGTGTGCTCTTCTCAGAACAGAAATCTCTCCATAAATCTTCTTTTTCGTACTTGCCAACTGATTCCTTTTTTGCCCCCAAGTTTCTAGAAGCTCCGTGTTTGAGAGAATCTGATTGTTTTTCCTTTGGAGACGAATTCAGAGGAGGGTCGTCGGAATCGGAATCAATCAACTGGAATCTTCTCAAAGGGCTAACAGTTAATTGTGGGAATATCAAACTGCTGCCTCGTTTTTCGACAGTGACTGAAGCCGAAGCACTTGAAACTCCTTTCCCCTTTCTTGATCTCCATTGGCTTCCAGATTCTGTAGTCACTGCACTCTGTCCAAATAATGACGGCTTTGAGCTGCTACCTCCAGAATTCGAAGGAATACTGCCTGCTATTCGAAATTACACGACAAATTTAGGAATTATCGATATAAAAATACACAAAGAATAGGCGAGCAAGCAACATACTCTACAAAAGTATAATACAGATCAAGAGCAACCGTGCTAATTTTTAATACAGCCACTCGTAGGTTATGTGCTAAAGGAAAAATGGTTTTGACTTCACAAATAAATGCAGTGAGAAAAAAAGTGATTTTGGATGAGGCAACACAACTTCGTAAGTACTTTTTTATCACTCAACTTTTTGAATATCCAACTGATTATTAGTCGAACAGTAAGATTATAAGTATACCTAGCAACAATTGCAGATCGGGCTTATTTTTCATATAGTGGTGGAAATGATTAACTTTGACACAACCAAAGCAAATCGAGCTTATTTTGAAGACGACTATAACCTCAATCTGAGAGGACTATTGCAGCATAAAATCTAGGTTGCAGAGAGTACGAAATTCATCACGCAGATATAATAATTTACTCAATTAACTCGGTATCAAAGCCAGATAATAAGGGAATATTTGCACATATAGAACTAAATGGTAACGTTCTTAAGCTCAAGTGTTTTCGAGAAGACGAAGAAAGATACTGGATCTGCAAATTATTCCCAATTACTGAATCGAAAACACACCCAAGTTTGCAGATAATTACCAATTCACCAAATGCAACCCAAATTAATGAACCGACCAACAAAAAATTATGTGAAAGATTATTTTTTTTTTATTTATACCTCTGGGGCAGTCTTCCTCGGAAGAGAATCCTTCAATTTCGTCATCCACGTGGCACCGCCCATCCCGGAGCTTCGGGTTTCTGGTCTCGGGTGTGACCCGGGCAGTGGGTCCGCGGCGGAGCCTCTTGAAGGCTCGAGGTGGGTCGGAAACCCTAACAGGGGACTCGAAATCGTCGTTGTCTTCCTCGATTGTGGGCAGACTGGCGGCGATTGAAGCTCGTTTAGCTGGTTGGGGTATTGGATTGGGCGGAGGGGCGGGGTGGGGCTCCGAATCGAGGTCCAAATCGAGCCCTAGAGAGAAGGACGGAGGCTGAAAATCGAAATCCGCCATGGCAATAAAGAATAATGGTGATTTTGGAATTCTTTACTGGGAGTGTGAATTCAGATTTTTCAATATTGGGGATTTGGCGCCTAAAAGTGACGATGAATTAGAAACAGGCGGCGGTATAGGAAAGAGTATGAATTCAAATCCAAAAAAACTCTTGAAATTCACCACAAACAACCCGCCATTTTCCTCTTTCCTTTTTTTTATGTTCATTCTTGTTTTGTTTCTATTTTATTGTGAAATATTTTAAATTATTAACTTGTACATAAATTTTCTAAATTATTTAATAAATAGTGTGTACCTTGAAATGATAAGAGTAATTGGTATTTATCATCGAGGAATAATGAAGTCCAAAATTTGTAATTAAAAAATTAAAAAATCATGTGTTCAAATAATAATAATTATATTTTTTTTTTTTGGATTGAATGAACCCGCTCTAGGTAAACTTACACTCTCGTATGATAGTTTGCAAATCATACAAGTGACTTAAACCTCACTAGGCGTGACGAGCTCCATCTAGTAGTGGATGAAATTAATCCACATGTTTTAACTTTCCTAAGACCTAAATTAGATAATGGATTAAGTGGTTGTTGATAAAGGATTAGTGATTGATTATTTATTCTATGATTCTATCTCAATAACCTACTAAATCATTATCTTAATATTTGATATTTTGCTTAACATGTGCAGTTAGTGGACGCATTTTGAATTATTTTCTTCATTTCTTGTGTATTCTTGTAATATTGTTTGTATATCATTTCGCTTTTAAAGGCAGTCCTCAAATATTTACTTGTAGATATTCAACTTTGTGTTTCCTTTCATTTATTCCGCTACACGTTATGTTAAGTATTATCGCCCTAGATAACATCTTTGTTTTATTTACTTACTACGAATTCAAGCCACTATTAATTATTAACCTGATGTAGCATATAATTCCCTATTAAACATCTCATCAAGACTAACAAATTAGAGCATTTAGCACCAAAAACATTACCAATTCCCCAATATATATATATATATATATATATATATATATATATATATATATATATATATATATATAACATACAAAATATTCTATACACTCAACCCTCGGAATAAATCAAATCCATTTGTACAAAATATATAAACAAATATAGTAAGGAACAAATCAACCTCAACTCCAATTAATTAATAAACCTGGTTTATTAATTATGATACTAAACTCGATAAAATACACCAAGTAATTTTTAACGGTTAATGTTGTAAAATTACTTTCTACTAAACACACATACACACGAATGTGTGTAATTACGTGCAGATCAAAGGTTAACAATCGCCCGATGTATTTCACCGAGTTTAGCATCAAATAAACCGATTTATCGTATGCTACATTCGTGAACTTCTCCGCACGTAATTCTACCTAATTTTTTTCTTACCTTTTGTTATAAATAAATAAATAAATAAAAATCCATCTACTCCGGTATACTCTTCAGAGCAGGCTTCCACGACCGTTGATGGGCCTCTAATTGATCGGCGACGTTCATCAGTTGCGCCAAAACTTGCTCGGTCGACAGCCCTTCGACGTCGGCTTTTTTCAACAGCGTTTCCAACTGTTTCTTCGATATTTTCACCTTTACCTCCGTTACTTCATCTGACGCCGTCGCCGATGCCGATATACAGCCAGACGTAACGACTTTGCCTTCTACCGGAAGACTGCTCTTTTGCATTTTACCCGAAGATCCGACGCCCGATTTTTTCCCGATTCGGGTTTTATCGCCCGACCCGAACGATCCCCAGTCTTCGCCGCCCCATTCCGCCGCGGATCCTTTCCTGATGCAGTTTCCCATACTGGTCTTTCTCTGTGTGTGTGTATTTTTGTTGAGATTGTATGTATAGAATTTTGAGAGTTGAATTAATGAGGGTGGGTGATGTATATGTATATATATATATATATATCGGTGTGTGTATATATTATAAAGGAAAGAGGGGGCGGGAACAAACAACCTGTTCCACGTGGGCCCGGTCCACCTATTTCGGGTTGGCTCAAGGTTTATTGGGTGACGCCACCGCCTACTGAGTCGCGTTTTATTCAAGGGACTGGTGGCTCGGCTCGGCTTGATTGGTGAGTGGTGACTGTGCAAATTTAATATTGTAAAAAACCGACAGCTTGACTGGGCATTTTAGATTACTTGACCCGGCCCGGATGGAGTCAATGATGAGCCTAGTCATCCAAATATTTTTTTTCCCATGTGTTTTTTTTTTCTTTTCATTTTTCAAAATTTTCTTCATTGGTTCATTGTCTCGTGACACTTTATTTGATGGTACACTCAATAAAATACAACCGACTGATTATTAGCTGTTGATCCGCATATAATCGCAAAAACACACACATCCATGTGTATATGTGTATTTAGTAGAAAGTTATTTCACAACATCAGCGATTAAAAATTGCCATGTATATTCCATCGAATGTAGCATCTCAATTTTCAATCTTCGTCGTATTTCTTTTTGATAAGAAAACCAATCATGAGTTACAACTTACAACAGAAATTACAAGTGTCAAACATAGGAAACACGGAGGGAATATTACAAAACGAAACAAACCCTAACCAATTTACATCAAGAGGCCACAAAGCTAAGTTGTGGGAAACAAAATTTCCATTGCGAGAAATAAATTTATAAAAATGCCACTTTGGCCAAAGAGCCCATTTGATCTCATCAAATGATCACACAAATATTCGTACCAAAAATTGGAGTCTATGAACATGATAACACAGAGGCAATTCGACTCAATAATCACTTTATTAATCTCTTTCTAGTAAATTATAGATTGTTTCCTAGTCAACTGTAAATACTTTAAAACTAAATTCTGTAATTATTTGGAGGACAGTGAATTTTATACTAATGGTAATTTTTTAATTAAAATGTATAAGAGAATTAATGTTTTTAACAAAAAAACTTAATAATGCATGAAGATGTATGCGTGCGTGAGTTGAGGATAGGATTATCCAACGTGGAGAAGCAGCGGCTCAGATTATCAGCTAGCCGACCACGGAGCCGTTCCGTGTGAGAAAGGAGATAGCTGCCACGGAATCTGTCAGCTGGCGTTTTCATCTGTACGTAACGTACCGTGTGTGTTCAGATTATGATTTATTACAATGATTATGGAATTTAATTAACATTAATCCTAACCACCTGACTGGATTAAATCAATTAACACAACAGTTCCCCTCATTAAAAGTCAAACAATTAAACCTCTCAAACATTGCATTTTTTACTTTTTTTTTTTATTTGTTTTTTCTCATAGAAATTGTCAAATATTTTAGCTCTAAGAAATACACCCAGTTTCTAATAAACTGTCTTTTTTTAGCTTTTCACTAGTATTAAAAATCTCGATAAATGTGTTTTGATTTTAAAGAGAAAAAACACATCAGAAAAACTAAAATAACCTTGATCATTCATTTAATGATGTGATAAAAGGGTTTATATTTAGAATTGAATTAATCAGGTTAAAATAGGAAAAAAAAATTCACATGTAATACAGTATTAAGTATCTAAAATGATAATTTAAAAATAAATAAATAAATTTTGCATGAGATAGGCCGAAGTGATCCAACAAGAATGTTAAGGCCCAATTGAATCTACTATAATGAATAGATATTAAAAAGGTCGGGCTTGACCCGACCCAATAAACATATTAAGCCCAATTATGAAACTCTTCTCTTTTCCCAATTTTGACCCAATTTTGAACTTGTGAGTTGTGACGTAAACATGACGTTGACCGTCCAAATCTACACTAAATAAATACTCGCACATCACACAATTAATTACACACACTGACACAGATGACAATTCGTACTGAGTTTAGCAAACTCGAGCAATTCTTGCAAAAACTCAGGCGACGAAAAATCAGCATGGAAGAGCACAAAAAAATATGTGCAGTTACCGAAGACATCAAGTTGAGTTGATCCGAGAGAAGCCGGTAGATGCTACATTGATGCTCGAAGAGAAGTACTCGCAGATTAATTCGATAATTTCACATTCCGAGGACTTGCAAGATCCGCAAGATGTCAAGGAAATGATGTATTTGCCCCCGAACCCAAACGATGTGTTTTTCGGTCTTCGAAGATGTTAATTTTGTATTAGTACAATATAGTACAAATTCAAATTAGCCCTAACAAAAAACAATGATCTGAAATAAATGTGGTTGGTGCATAATTTGTTTTCCTTAACAACAACCATCAATTAGATACAAACATCAAAACACCATTGGGATCCACTATAACTACAGTGTTTCCCCGTAATTATGAACCGAACTACTCCGTCTCCAATCCAACAAAGAAACCCACAAGAAATAGTGCATCATATATATTTTCAAGCAACAGATTCTCGTTTTGTTCTCATTAGCATTTCGAGTAAAGCCGAAACTTTTAACACAAACCAGCAAAAGAAAGTGCTTATAAACATAGATCTTGCTTTCATATACATATAGAAGAACAACGGTCTCGTTTCTTACAGACATATACTTCGTACAAGTTCATCTATACCAACCATAGATACGCCTGCTGTTTCTTCTTGCATATTTTTCTGCTCTCGTTAACTTTTTCTTGGCACTGCGAATTTAATTTTTCACTTTTTTGCTGCCGATCAAACATCCTTTCTGCACATCGGGCAGGTGCCTTGACGGGCAAGCCACTCATCTATGCAATGCAGGTGGAACAAATGTCTACAGCTCGGTAGCAACCTCGTAGATTCTCTATCTTTCAAATCCTAATAACATAAGAGAGAAACAAAGAAAAAGTTAATGAAAACAGAAGCATAGTGTTTAAATTTATTTTACGGAATGGAAGCACGTTAACTTTAACATTGCTCTTGCAAGAACGTGACGAGGATATTCGAACAATTCTGTGTAATGAATGAATTTGGTTGAGGAAATGAATACACACACGGGTTCAAAGATGGAGGGAACAAATACTCAGAATTCAGAAACATCCATTTATTACAACGCTCTTTCATTAATCTACTTTCACACGGACCACAACTGAAAGTCCTTGGTTTGAATTTTTCGTGCACAGTTTTTAGATCGAGTCAGGAAAAAAACGAACAGTTATACGACTATATCTTTACTGTTTTGCCCTCGGCATCGACAAGAAAATGAATAATTGATTGTAAATATCCCAAAGAATAAATAAATGGGACCATTTAGTTGGGCAGAAGAATTATTTTATTACTGCAAGTGTTCAGATCTTATTCTGACTCTGCTTTAAAGACCAAACCAAAATGTAGCTAAGAAGTTGTTTACCTGTAAGCAGATGGCACAACTAGCATTCAAACACGGTGCAGCGGTAGTTTCTGCGCTAGTAAACTCGAAAATAGGCAACTCCTGTATTGCATCCTGAGATAAACCCCTCATCGTATTAATCTCGAAAATGTCAGAAATATCCCTCAATCCTGTTTCCATTGTGCTAATCTGATACCCGAAAAAAAAAAAAGATAAAAATTTAATTGAGTAAATCAAAGTTAGTTGAGTTCAACAACCCCTCAGCTAACAAATTAAACCAAAGTATTGAAAAAAAAAAAGAGAGATGGAATTTAATCGAACTACCTGCCATTGATAAGCCTTTAACACAGCAGGACTCACCCATTCCATGAATATCTTCCCATTCACCAAACTACATATTAGTGCTATCTGAAATACAAAAATCCATTCTTTAAAAAAAATCACATTTTGAACAATCACTGTGATAAGTACCTTCTTGATGAACCCTAATTTAAAAAAAATACAATCTTTAGTAGCTAAAGAATCAAAGGGGGTAATGGGAATAGTGATTCAATATGCATTAAATAAATCTTACAAAATAAACAAACTTTGTTTGTTGTGGGGTCTTTATTTTTTGAGGTAGATATTTTTTTAACGGAGGGATGAGATGTTAATAGCACTGAATATTTATGGACAGAAACTGCAGAAAGCAGGTGGGTGTTTTTAATACTGACAGGGACGTGTTCTCACCTTGGAAAATGGTTCGCCGTTAAGTATGAGTTCCATCAGCTGCACGCCGGTGATGGCCCCCGCCACCGCCCCCACACCGACGCCGCGAAGGATACCGGTTTCTGTGGTCTGCCCTTTTAGCGCTCCGCTGATTACTCCCACGATAGCTCCACCTACATAAATCAGCACATATTAATGAAACTTTCAAGATGCGAAATTTTCGCTCACACGGTAATTTCATCAAACAGGTGGTGTGCACACCGAACCTCGTTCGATTCGGAGAGCAGCAACACGCAGAGGTGGGTGTTATTGTGTGCGTGAGAAACGCAAAGAAACAAAAACCAGAAGAAGAAGAAAAACTGAACCGTGAATCTAGGCTGACATACCTAAAGCAACGATGCAAGTAAGCAGAGCGACAGAGAATTTCTTGAGCAGCTTGATCAAGACGAACCAAGATCGAGATCCACCGAGCTGTCTGGAAATTGTGGAAGCCCAAATCTTGATCATCTCAGAAGAAATCAACATTTTCTTGCCGGGGTTTAATGTGTAAATGATTGTTGTGTTTGAGTGTGAGTTTTTACAGAGGAAAAGTTGTTCTGAAGAAATTGTGAAGTGGTGTGAGCATTTATAGGAAAGAGGGGAAGCAGTAGAGGAAAATTAGACTACAACAAAAGAAAGAGCATTGAATTTATCCAACTAAGATTCCCATTATAATTTAATGTTCTAATTAAGATACTAATTCTTATTACAATTTTTTTTTTAAATTTATATTACAATTAAACTTCTATAAATTAATTCAATAAAAAATGTTACTATTAATTTAGTGATATATAAATTTAACGATAAACTCTCTCCGTTGCTAAATAGCTGTCACTTTTACGATATTATTTTTCCATATTATCTGTCACTTTACTATTCCACTACTACATTAATTACATATTTTCAATTATGCCCTTGTTAACTCTTCAACACTCTATCTACATTAATTAGTAAATAAGTGTATTTTGGTCTAACGATATCTATTTTTCTAAAATCAAGACATATTTATTGAGTTCCTTAAGATTTTTGCAAATGTGAAAAACGACTATTGTCTAGGAACGTAGGAAGTATCTTTTAACACATTATTTTTAATTTGGGACCGTGAAAACATATTATTTACACAAGATTATTAATTTATCGAAATTCTACTGTATATCTACTACACATAATTAAGAGTAAATAATTTTGGACTATCGACACTATTGTAACCATAATGAATGATATGTTTTCACCGTACTGAATAAAATTGTAAACACTAATTCCAATTTCGACTCCAATTATTAAAATTTGGAACTTAAAATTCCGTTCGGGGTTTCGGAGTCATCAAAAGTAGGTATTTATATTTTTATATAATTTATAATATTAATATTATATGATTTTTTTTCGGAACTTTATGAAATTAAATTTGTAAATAAATCTAATTAATGTTTGGAATTTTCAATAACCGTACATATAAATTTTAATTTCGATTAAAAAAAATTGTGGATACCGTAAATCGAAATGAAAAAAATATCGTTCACAATTTGAAACCAAGGGATTAAAAAAATTAAATTATAAATTTAATACAAAAGGGAAAAAGGAAAACGATGGATAGAGTTGATGGTCCAAGAATATTCCTATTTCAGGTATTATTTATTTCATTTGTAATTATAGTGTACTGTTTCCAATTATCGTCCATAATTTATTATTTTACAAAAAATCCAAATATATTTGCTAAAATTAAATAAATTAAACTGAATCCATAAAAAGCCGTTTACGGGATCCTACACCCAGTGAAATACAATATGCGCTCTGCAAACCAGGGTACCTAATCTGTGTGCTGCTGAATAGCAAACCACCACAGAAAGCTGCTTCCAATGTATGGGCCTCCACGTCACCTCATTTATTGCGTCACAAAGATATTTTCATTTTTTTGCTATTTTTAAATCTCAATAAATTGGATTTGGGATGTGAGTTTTTTTTGTTGCATCTCGTATTTGTTTTATCATATATTTACATTAGTGGCATAAATAAATAAAAATTATGACAATTTAAATCTTGAATTTTGTTTGATCCATTGGATTGTTATTTAATGTTAGATGGTATGGAGATTGAATTGTAATGGGCCCCTGCCCAATTCCCTGTCACAATATTTGTTGTATGCACCTAATTACATGGGTTTTACTATTTGCAGCGGTACTTTTACTGAAATTGGCTTATTTGCAGCGGTAGCTTTTTCATTTTAATTTTTCCAACTTGCAAATTCTCTCTCCTACTCCCAAACACTCTCTAGAAATTTGAATTTCGTAAATTTTTTTCGACATTCAAACCGTACAAACGAGGCTCGATTCCGGTAAGTTTTCGATTTCCTACTACTTTTAATTAGTTTCATTTCCAATTTAGGTAAAAACACGTGTTTAAGAATAGATCTAGCAAATTTCGGAAAAAAAATAAAAAAAAATTGAAGCCCCCGTTTTCTAGAGCACGGAAACTTCAATATTCTTGAATTCTCCGTGCTCCAGAAAACGGAGGCTTGAAGTACCCGTTCTCCACAAGACGGGAGTTCCAAATTATTTATGAAATTTAAATTTTTCGAAAAAAAAAAAAAAAAAATTGTGTTTCCCGTGTTCTGGAGAACGGGCGCTTGAAATTTTTTGAATTTC
>NW_012194965.1:0-15929 GCF_000504015.1 Erythranthe guttata
TCTCATCCAGGATAGCACTTAGAGCCACATTTGGAATAATTAGATTCTTTTGTTTTGCTTTCCTAAAAAGCTGAGACATCACCTGAAGATAAAGGTAAGAATTATATATGCAGTTGATAATCTTCCGATCTACTCCTTTTAACTACTCTAGCTGTAAAGCTAAGGAGCAACCTTGATGCTTTGTCCCCTCGAGAGTATAAATGAGAGCGGAACACTAGTCACACGAGCCATCTCAACATAGTTATAAATGAACATCAATTTGTCCAAAAGGCGTTGTGGTAGGTACGCATTCTGCAATAATTTAACAATGAAACCGAGTTTTCCCAGTAAGACTAACATTTCTTATTTAAACATGTTGAAACACAAAATTCCTAAGACATGAAGATGCTTATACTAGGTTCAATGATGCTCGTACTTGATCGATGCTCGGACAAAAAACAATAGCATCTATCAATAAGGTGGTATTGTTTGTCGGACTAATATTCTTTATTGAATATTTGTTGTTGTGATTGTGAATGAGACATCACATCAATGCTCGTATAATGCATTTAGTAGTATAATATCAATGCATGAACCAGTGATAGACCTAATGTCGAAAGCTTGTGGAGTTCCTATGACCTGATGCTCATACAATTGGTAAAACTTGTAAATGGAGAAATTGCAGGTTGTCCTTTGATAATAGATCTAGCATACCTGGAGAGAAAATACAATCTACATCCCTACAATTCAATCTCAATATCCTAACTTATACATGCGTTTTTGTTTATTTTGAGTGCGAGGAGGACAGTTAATATAGTGGAAGGAGGTGTTTTATAGACATGGCATCTAAACCTTTTCTTTGACAGTCTAAGTATAATGAATAAGGGCATTTGCTACAAGGAGGGAACTGGAAATGCAAAAACCAGGAGGAAAATAAAATTACCACAATAGGGAACCGCTCTAAGCATACAAATGCACAGACTAATTAAATTTTATGTTGTGAACGATAAAATAAAATGAGACGCATAAGAGCCTACATGTCACAAGAAATATAATCCAGATATACTTAAGCTGAGGAATATGATTCACCTTCAAACAATAGACAACAAGACTTTTTCTGGTGTCTGAATTCCCATTGTGAAGGTCGGATATAATTGAATGGTGCACATCCTCTTTCTGAAAATGTATTAAACGGTTTAAATTAGAAACACCAAGTCAGTGTAATAATTAAAAACAAAATCAAGGGGATATTGAACGTTAGGCGACATAGCTAAGTAAAATGATATCATAATTCAAAGGTATTGTCAAGATTTAGTTTCTGGAAGTGTACAATCCGGGATCCAAACTACTGGAAGATAACAGCAGAATTGTACAACTTAATTAAGAAAGTGCCAAAACATATCCAGTTTGCTACCAATGCTCCAGATTGTTGTCAGTTGCAAATTGCAATTCATGTAAACCATTCGTAGTTTACTTAATTTTATTGAGCAATTTTGCATGCGTCCACCATAAGAATCTACTCAGTTAAACTAAGATCAAAGTCTTCTCTCCTAAAAGCAACATTTGGTAAACCACCGTGTAACATATATTCAAATACATAATTGCAAAACTTACTGTGCATGCCCGTCTCGCTAACTTTCTATTATTGAAATAAAAATAAAAAATAAAATATTCCATTGCTCTAAAGAGGTTTGAGTTTAAAAGTGAATCGCACAAAGAAAACACAATCGCATTTGTATGAAAAATCAATAAATACGCATGAGTATAAAACTATAGCATTGACATAGAAAAGTTATTAAAATTTTTTATATAAAGGGGAGAGATAAAGCAACAACTGCAAAAAGAAATATACAAAGACAAATGCCCACCTGCTCATTAAGAAAGTGTGCAGAAACAAAATTAAGTGAATAAGAACTTAATTTGTAATCTCTCTGAATGGCCTGCATAAACAAGTACCAAAGGTGACAACTTACAATTATGTACAATAAAATAAGGATTTTTTTTCCTGTCACTCTTAAATATGAGTCTCAGATGATGCAGTTCCGTTTGGCAGGAAAAACCTGTAGCAGGTCAAATTGTACCCTCCCCTCCATTGTAACTTCTTTACTTTCTCTGGTCCCATGTTGTCTGCAGATCCACAGGCTTTAATCCATCAGTTTACTTAGCAACAAGATATAAACTAAGGAACTCAATAATCTCCATTTCAAGATACTTAATGCCTATACAGACCACATACACTCGATTGCGTAATCTCGCTAATGAGGAAGCTTTAATGATTTGCAGACTGCTGTAGCTTAATGTTTTTACTTGCACATGCCTTTGCATAACGGTAAATGATTTTCTAGGGCTACATTATACAGCAGGTACAGAGTAATAGATATTTCAAAATTTCAACTAAAAGACTGCATTTGCTGTAATATAACTTTCTTATACAACACTATCTTCATAGAGGATCCAGATTATTATTGTGCCATCCTCATACTTGTGTGCTTAGCAGTTCAATTTCACCCACATAAATCAACTTAGTGGTCGTGTGTTAAGTGTATATTTTTACACTTTATCGTACCTTTTTATTTGAGCTTTTGTTGTGTTTTAACGATAATTGGTGCTTAAAAAGTTGATTTATTGTATTTTAGGTACAAATTGAAGAATTGGAAAAGTATGGGGTCAAAACTGCAATTTTGGAGAAAATATGGGCCAAAAGTGAAAAAATCAAAATTCTGAAGATTTAAGGCTCGGACGGCCGTCCGAGTTTTAGTTCAAATAATGGGACGGCCGTTCGAGACTCCGAAGCTGCGCAGTAAAGGGATTTTAATTGCTCAAGGAAACTGCCTTCTTCCCCAAGTTCTTCACCCTATATAAGACCAACCCAAGCACACAATTGAGGATCTTTTTTTACGCAATTTGGAGAGCAACAAAGCAATAACGAAGACGAAGAATTCGAAGACTCTAAGCATAGATTTATCGTTTATGACTTATTTTATTTGTGTTTTTCCTTTAATCATGAGTAGCTATTTTCTTATTTCTATGATTTTATTTGGAACCCTATGTAGGATTTATGAACCCAATTCTATGATTTTATGCAAGTTTTAATTCCGGATTATTTCTTCTACTTGTTTTATTAAGTTCATGAAACTGGCCACTTTATGCGCTTTTATGTTATTGTTAATCGCATGAATCGGAAGATCGGGTTAATAATTAGAACTGTGGTAGAAGAGCCTTTGTGGTATTAACATAGGAATATAGTTAATCTCTTAGGTAGCCATTATTGAGATTTGTGCTTAAGGCTGTGTTCTAGAATTAATTGCATAGGAATATAGTAATTGAATCTAGAGTATTAGAATCGTAATACACGCGGAAGCGGGTTATGATTATTTTAGCATCTCAGGTTAATAATCCGGGTTAATTGCTTGCATAATTGAAGGAATTGGGGGAGTAATAATCACATAGGGGGAAGAATAAAATCTTAGGCTTGCTTATCTTGATTAAATCTTCGTTTTAAATTGCTTTCTTGTTTTTGCTTGCTTTTAATTTAGTTTAATTTAGTTAATTCTCTCTAAAGTCGACTGTGTAGGGTGGGCTTGATAATTGGTAGAATTTAGCGTCTAGGATTAGATAATTAAATATTCTTTGTGGGATCGATATTCGGACTTAATTGTCCACTTTATTACTTGTATGATACGTGCACTTGCGTGTAGGTATTACAACCAACATCGTGCACATAGTTAACTATAATGATATCTGAAAGTAAGCAAAACAGTTTGGGAAGGAAGGAGAAACTATTTCAGTACCTTGAGGAAAAAGTTGTATCCTTGATGCTGACACTGCTATTTCGAATACGCCCAAGCATCGGAAATTCAGCTATTCCCAGTACATCAGCTCTCTGTTAAGTTCAAAAATAAAAGAAAACAAAAGCACTATACATAGTCAACCGCTTGTTAAACTACAGAATTTGTTTTTATCTTGGGTTGGGAACAACATCCCAACATTATTTTCATGTTAATTGGAATGAGATACTAAAAATTGAAAGGCAAAGTTAAGATATAATATCTCCACCTCAATAAGGTATGGCATATCGAATTTGCAGATGTTATAGCCAATTATGATGTTTGGGTCCACTTCACGGACTAAGTCCTGAATAAAAATGAAGATGAAATGAAGAACTTTTAGCGTATGACTGTGTGCTTTTCAAGATAGGAGAGAAACATGTTCCATCCAGTAAAACAATACCATAAGATAAAGAACTTCCAAGAACAGACATCATGTTCTACTAATAGTCTACTGCATAAGACAACATGACTATTCACAAGATTTTATTCTCCTTCTATATACATCAATGTATCTACACCTTTAGGCACAATTAGTATGATAATATGGCATCCTAGTTATGAACTTTATAGACCATATAAAATGGTGTTGGCATTGGTGTACGTGGTGGTATAAATAAATGCCACAGTGTAATTCTAACGTGCAATTTGGGACGACTCGACAAGGGATGCATGGAAATTATGTAATAAGAGAACAAAATAAAAATAAAGGAACGAATGCCAAAAAAAAAAGGGAAAAAGGAGAGAAAGAGAGTACAGCCTACCTACCAGAAGACGAGTATCATATAATAGGAAGAAATGATTTATGCGTGCGAAAATAAAATGAAATAAGTGAAATGAAAACAATTAAGACATAAATTTCAGGTACATGAGGAATCTAAGACATTAATGATATTGAGCATATTTAAAATGGAATGTAAAATATCTCAAGAATGGCGTTGGCTACATTTTCTGAATCTGGTCAATCTAATATTATTGGCTAGAGTTATGGCAAGAGCATTACCCTCCAAGTTAATAGAACTTATTTTTCCGTGTCAAATGACATAACATCAACGTCGGCAATACTTGAGCAGGACTTGAGAGTCATGACATTCCGAACAAATGGCAGGCCTTCTCCCAGTAATGTTATTACATTGGCTATCTAGATAATAACAAAATATATATATATAAGAAACAAATGGTACCATCGTGGACTGTTACTTGCATAGATTATTGCATGCTAACATGGATACTAGGATCATGACTGGGATCAGGAAAATGATCTTTCCTCCCAGCACACTCAATGTCAAAACTTAGTATGCGAAATGGAGCCATCGTTGAGAATTCCCCTTCAGGAGCATGACTGATCAAGTCCGAAAAACTAAGAGCGTATATAAAGGTAAAACTATTTTAACAAGATCAAATCTAGGAAGAAATACCAACTCCTATGCTAGGAGAACTATTTACTTTCCATTCATGAGGATACAGGCAATAAAACTCCAACTGACAGTTGGAGAGACTTCTCGATATCTTGTTATATTTTCCACGGGGAACTTCTATCTAGTTACCCCCAACTATGTTGCAATCAATCATGAAACGGAGAGAGAAATTAATATTACTCTCGTACGTCATGAAACTCTTCATGCCCAGTCCATCAATGTGTATTCCTCTATCAAGTATACCTGTCAGTATTGCCTTTAGATAAATGGAAACTAACATAATTTATTACGTAGTAAAGAATCGGAAATATAGTATCACCAGTTTAAATATCATCTGCTTATTGAATATTTGGTTATCAATTATGAATTACAGGACAATGAGAATATCACCACAAAAAACGATAATAAATGACAGGCAAATTGTACCTGAATAGCATGAATCAATACCACGACAGCTGGCGACCATTGTTGGCAGTGCAACTACGATTTTAAGGAAAGGATGAGAGGTCTCTTGTTGATAATGCATGGTGCTTCTTTTCTGAACCAACTCAATACGACGAATACATTTAGGAGCTTTGTAATTATTGTTTGTTTCTTTCATCTTACCCTGTACCAACCCCGGGTGAACAAAAACCAACACAATATAATTATGTTGAAGATATTAAGTTTCTTGAAGAGGTACACACTGTTACATAACATGGTAATAACTACCTCAAGAATTTGATGGACACGGGAAATATCATCAGGACCCATTCCTGAAGGGCAGTTGGCATAGAAATATGGCTCAAATCCATGCACAAAACATGGATTTCTTGGATGTGGAGTGGAGGTGTGCAGAAATGGAGAATTTCTTGTGAGACCTATGTTTGAAGAACTTGTTACGAATCTCCAAGCCGCGCGACTTTAGGCAGAAAGCAAACATGGCTGGTTTTTCTGGTGCTGGTGGTGCCTTCTTCTGAACACCAATTGAAAGGGTCGGATTGCTTCGATTAACAACGTGCTCCCACTCCTTAAGCTGCTGTTGGTATCTTTCCCAAAGAGGAGGCTGAATACAAAATAGAGATACAAATCTCAATTAAACACAAGATTGAAAAATAGAGATACAAATCTCAATTAAACACAAGATTGAATAAATAATTTGCGTTTTGAAGTTTCCTATGGTCGGAGATTCATATCTCTACTCATGTTTGTAGATTTCCCATTGAAGGCCGAGTATAAAATTTTAACGCGTAGCTTCATAACGTTCTGGGTCACCCCATTCCACCTGATGTGAGAGAAACTGTTTCGACTAAAAACAACTATTCTAGATTTAAATATCCACTAGGCTGACTTGTGAGCAACTGTTTCCACTAAAAACTTCTATTCTATATTGAAATATCCACTAGGCTGACTTGTGACTTGTTTTGTCTATTAATGGCCCCAACTTAAATTTTTATAAATTTTCATTAGACTTTGTACTCGCGCTTATTTGGCTTAAATTCATATAAATTTTCATTACACTTTGTACGAAATCATTAGTTGATAATGTATCACGCAAATCTATAAAGGTTAACATATTCGTGTTATTAAATAAGTACGATGCATGCCGATAGTTTTGTTGTTGATAGATACAATTCTAGTTGATTGGTAAAAAAATTCTAGTTGGTCGGTAAAAATGTCGAAGAACATTCAACGACTTGGGAGTTCTTGTAAGTGGGTTTCTAGGTTTTGCATTGTAAATAGGCTGCTAGGAGTTTTGAGGAGAACAAGAAAAAAAATATTGACATAAAACACACTCAACATACAATCAAGAAATTATTAAAATATTACAATATTGTATTTTATTGAAGTTTACTAATAAAAAATAATTATGTGATATTAATTCTATTTTGAAGATAATTATATTAATAAGTTTAAGTTTTATTATTAATTATAACTACAATTTCAACATATTATATTAATTAATTTAGTCAAATGATATCAATTTTTTTTTTTCTGAAATGGTACTAAATTGAAGATTTTTTTTTACACTATATCTATTATAATATGTTTGTCGAATATAATTGTAAAAATATGTGGTTTAAATTTAAATTGAAATTATAATATTAAAGCAATAAAATACAATGGTTATGTAAAATATAAACAATGTTGTTGGAGTGAATGTCAAAAGTGGTGTTTTAAAACACTGTTCATTTATCATATTATAGATATAAACAATTAATTTTGATTAATCTCTTGGAGATGGCCTTATCAGTTGAATATTTGAATTAATTAAGGTCATTCATGAACAACTTTGTCACACGGCATTCAATCTAGCGGATTTAAGTTGAATTAGAAAAGTAAGACAAAGGACTACGGTTTTCGTGTTTCGAATTTTGCCAAAATCAAAATAGAAATATGTCAAAATCAGGTTTGAAGTCAAAACGGTATTAGTAAAATTGAGACGAGATTTAATATTTCAAATTCCAAAAGCAGCCAATTTCTCAAGGCATGTTACTTCAACATCCTAAATAAGTTACAGTACAGAGACGGAAACAATATATTCATAAAAATGCAAATAAATTACTGTCAATACAAGTGTACATAAGTTCGACATTGCTAGCTGCAGATCTTCATTTCCTCACTACCTTCTTTCTTCACCAACTTCTCTTTGGTGGACTAGCTTGGTCTGTAGGGTGTCTGAAAATATTCACGTGACAGTTAAATCGACCCTTGTGTGATGCAGTGAAGATCAGAAGTTCCATCGGTCTAATTGTTGCTTGGCCTGTTCCATATCATTCTGTACTTTTTTCCTCCGGTAAAATATTGGGCAATCTCGACTGATATTATATATAAGCAGAGCACTCATTATTAGAACCAAACAACCAATCCCTAATAATCATATATCACAAATATGATCTAATCGTAAATATACGATGATATATCAGACCTAGTGCAGAGCACATCCTGATGAAGAGAGCCTTGGCACTCCTGACACTGCGTCCATACCCTACCAAAAAGCTCCTCCAATTCAGCAACTGAAGAACGAAAACACATATATATACTGAGTGATAGAAATTTGTGCATGGCCACTTGACATAAATTCTAGGGACACACCATGAAGATGTAAGAAGACAGGTTTCCATACATGCAATAAAGCTCAGCTTCTCTTCCCTTGCATTGCGAGCATAGAGTGTGATCGGAGTTGCTGGCAGAACAGGATTACAAACGGTTAATGTTTATTTTGTGTGCTGAACAAGAGTGTCAGTGTCAAGGGACATTTTTAATGTACAAATAACCTTAGATTATACACTCGACAAACAGTATCTATTGACATTGACATGTTATCGCTAATAACAATATCAAAACAGTTGGCATATATAAATCACTAAAAGAAACATATAATATGTTGTATCCAGTATTGCCCGGAAATAAACATATGATATGTCATGGGTGCATGTGTCCCAGTTGCTCGTACTAAATGTTGTTAATTGGACTACTGAAGACTCACATGTAATAATATCTTATTATTAATATAGTTGTCATGATTCATGAATGAAACAGGGAAGGTGTCCACATCCGAGCTTTACCTAATCGGAGTCTTGCATCCAATGCAACTTAGTTGCTTTCCGAAAAGCTTTCACTACAAGAAAAAAGTCTTTCAACAACATATGTTTAACAAGGTGCAAAAAAAGTATGTTGTTATTTAACATGTATTACAACGCGTGTTTAATGCGTTTTGTTATTAACGACAGTTGTATATATATTACAACATTCCAATTTTGCATGTTGTTAAATTTACATACCACAAGGTTAATCCGCGTTTTGTCAAATTATACATTATTTACAACACACGTCGTGCATTGTCATTATTTATCACGTACTACATCCTGCATTCGCACCTTGTAAAATTTATTCAAATTTTATCCAACCAAAGTTTAAAGACTTTTAATTTCACTCTTCTCGTTTTGCTTTCCCTCTTGTTCTTTTTTCCTTATTTTCCTTTTCTAATTTCCCTCTTCTTATTTTACTTTCCCTCTTTTTTTCTTTTTTCCTTTTCTTTTCTTTTCCTCTTTATTTTTCCTTTTTCTTATTTACGCATTTATTTGAAACCCTAACATAGACCCATCTCTCTATCTCGCTCCTGCTTTTGTCTTCACCCCTGCCGGCCAGCGTTTCATAGTCGCCTCTACCATCGCCAGCCTCTCCATCGTTTCAGGTAAAGTATATGTGTTCCAGTCTGTAAATTGAGATCTACAATTGATTGGGTCGTTTTATCTCCTCCGCTTAAATTCAATTTCTTTAATATTTTGTTCTCAAAATGAATTGGATTGATTTTATTGTATTTGTTTCTTGAAATCAGGCTTCTTATAGAATTTGTCGGAGAAACTATGCACAGTTGTCCATCCTCGTTTGAGGTCGATGTCATTTATTTGTAGTCATATAGAATTATGATAATTTCATATCCCAGGTACTTGATTTTAAATTGCAAGACAAGATATATCAATATCAATGTATCATTTAATTTGAGGGAAAGTTAATTGTTTGTTCTTCTTGTTCAAAGGCAGCCGATTTGGAACAAATTGATAAATTTTAGCGGAAAGATTGGTTTATTGCATTGAGGCATCATTTGAAGAAGTCGATTATTATGTATATGTGAGTATTTTATTGTAAATATTTTTATTTGATTCCTAGCTGTGTTTTTTTCATTGGTTTCGTCATCTTTGATTGTATTGTTTTTCTTCGGTTTGCAATAACTTTATCTCATTTTCTTCATGTTTGCAATTCCTAGTTGAAACATTCCACCGCAAAAACACTATTCAATCAGGTACTCCTTTTTTGTCTTTCCCATTAAAAAATAGGCCAAGTTTTGTTTCTACCATAAAGCAATATACCACAATGAATACATGTGGTAAGTTTAAATTCTTTTGATAATACTATATCCTATATGTATCACTCATACCATGTAAAGTTTGCATATATATTGTAAAAAAAATGAGAATCTGCCACCATATATAGAATATATATGTCATTTTTGCTTTCTATCTACGTATAGATCATCTTTATTATTTGATCATTTGTATATCAACTCATACTTTCGTTTGTTTGGGATTTTAATGTATAGCAGTTTATTATGATAAATACGATCTAGATGATTTATGTGTATGTTCAATGTCCTTGTGCCTTTACAATATTTTTGACAGAGTTATATATGACGAGCATTGCAAGGAATATGTGGAAGCAATATACACCACTCTTGTAACTACTTATAAGACAAATTGCAGTCTCCATGTGATCAATTTATGTTGAAGGTACATGCTTTGTGTTATTCGTTTCTTAACTTTCCAAAAGATTGATTTGTTGCTATATTATTTTATATATGATTTTTTTAATTTGTTCTCATTCCCATACCTTTTCTCACAGCTTGAAAAATGACCAATGACCAAATTTGTGAAGGATAATGAATGACCTTTGTGAAGCAAAATGAAGATGTAGATGACTTTTGAGTTGAATATAATGTAAGTTAAACTATTTTTTGATGCAATTCATTTTTTAATTTGATTTTTTTTTGCTCTGAATATTAATGGTTTTGGCATTTTCAGTATATTGTGGAGGAACTAATATTGGAGAACTTGACATCCATTGATTAAATTGAGAGATGTACGGCGCATGAGCATTCTCGGGTTGCAAGAAACTTTAGAATTAGTTTCGATGATAAATGAACTAGTTTTGTTTGTTGGTCAAGTGGCATACGATCATAGTGTTGATTGATAAATTTGTATTTTGCCAGGATTTTGGTTTATTAGAATTTAGACAACATTTAGATTAATTGAAATCTAATTCTTGTGTATTTTGTTTAGTATATATATATATATATATATATATATATATATATATATATATATATATATATATATATATATAATTTTTTTTGTGTGATGGTTAGTAATACCACAACATGCTCTTGAATTTTGTTAAAGTCTTTGACAAGATGCAACAGTGCCTTGTTGTAAGAGATTCTGCAAAAAGCATATACATCTTGTAATAGTGGAACACAACATGCAGTGCAACTGGTTATAACATAAATTACAACGTGCTTACAACGTTCATTGTAGGTTGTTATAGCTCACAAGCTTTAACAACATGTCCGTCAACAACATGCGTATGTGCGTTGTCAATCTATTTTTACAACACACATTGCATGTTGTTATAAGGTCTTTTTCTTGTAGTGTTTGCAATGCCAATGTTGGGAGTATAATTGTTTTTTGACATCATGTGACTCTCTTGAAAGAGCTCTTTATTAGCATTCTTCAAGATGGGTTCGAAGATCTTCATCAATGGCTGCAACCATAAATTATCTAATATCAGCTAAGAGGTACCGCAAGCTGTAAAACCACAAAAAAAAAAAAAAATGCTTCACGGACCTTGCTAATTTGATTTTCGAGGTAGTACTTGTGGTCTATAGGAATGTTATTTTCTAAAACGAAGATGGGATCTTCTGATCTTTCATAAGCCTGTTCACCATCCGTACATCAGGCTTTCTACATCGAGCTCTAGTGAATTAAAAAATAAATACAAATGAGAAACTTACCTTGGCATTGGTTTCTGCTTTAACAATGACATATGCTACCCGATCCCCGACGTTTGGAGCAGTAGCAGCATCCCTCTGTTATTCATAGCGCATATAGAACATAAGGAATTTTAAATTGCTTGCAAATATAACAAAATCAGTGATAATTAACAACTTTTTCGAGATCATGAGGATACTCAATCTTCATTACAATATAGCGCTATTCAGATTCACAGAATTTGAAGTGTTCTCCAACGAACTACAAAGTTGCTTTTATTAGTCATCGTGGTAGTGAAAAAAATAATCGAACTAATGATACATTTCAAACCTTGCTCATCCAATCTGCAAGCTCAACATGTGCTGCTTTCACTTTATATATGTCCCGTGTTTTTGTCAAAGCCTATTGAAATGGAATGTCAATGCATTATGCGAAGATGTCAAATGGAACTACCAAACGTACATGGCACATTTAGCCCTTGGAAAGCAGAGGAAAATGTCCAAGTGTTGCAGGAGTGTATTTATGATACCTTGGTGATTACTAAAAGGGATAAATCCATGCGATTCCTAAGGAGATCTGATATCATGTTCTTGACATATTGAACCGCAGCAGGAATATCCCTCTCCATCAATATTTTATCGAGGCACTCCGTCACCATGTTTTTTACCAGCATGCAGTTATCTCTACGAACCGTTTCAATCCCTGGCAAAGGAAAAATAAACGACTGCGTCAAAGTACCTCTTAGACCGTAATCCTATAATTATTCGGAGAAACCAATATCTACAAAATAAAATTGGTTATTTTGGTTATCATAACTTGAAATAGTTCACTAATTACGTGAATATTTAAATGAGTTTTTGGTACCAAAGGTGTGGTGAAATATTTAATTGTTTCGCTAAATTTCAAGACAGAAGTAAACGTGCAGCTTGACTCACCTTTGGTCTCCATCTTATCAAATTTCTGCGGGTTCGTCCAGTAAAGACCAGCATACCTCTTCTTACTAATTAGTAGATATGGATAGTAGACCTTCTCAAACTCCAGTTTTATGGGCTGCCAACGGAAGATGGCCATGGTAATGTGCACAAGAAATAATGAGATTGAGGGAAGAAGAATGCGGCGAGGGGCAAAAAGGGGGGGGGGGGGGGGGGGATTTAGAAATATGGAGAAAGTATAAATACATGAACATTAAGTAACAAGATTGACACGGAATACGGAAAAGGGAGCATAACAACTTACATTGATGAAGGTGCTGCTAATATAATCAGCAGCTTCCCTGCCCAATTTCATGGCCGCATCCACTGAGGAAACACCAAACTGCACCATTACTGAATCTGTATCTCCGTATATGACCTGACATAAAAATATAAGTAATTACAAAACTATCATGACCCAAAGGATACATACTACGAGGAAGTAATAAAAAACATACTACGAGGAAATAATAAAAGAATAAAAATTTGATGCACAGAATATAACATTATAGCAAGTTCCTATTTCAATAATTCATCAAGCAAATGAATGCCTCGTCAAGAGAATAGTTATTGGTAGTATACCTCAGCATTGTGCTCGTAACCTCCGAGCACGGTGAATTTATCTTCCACGAGTCTTTTCGTGTGTTCAATCATTTGACGACCTTCAAATATGGATTAATCATTAAAATAAATGACATTTGCAGAATCGCATCAAATTTATTTATTGGGTAACAAAGTTCAAGTCATGCATCCATTTGATTACCATAGCTGGTAACACTTGAAGATATCTCTAAACAAGGTAACTGACCAACCGTAGCTCCAGTAAACCCATAGACAGAATTTGCATATATCTGTAAGAGCCATGAGAAAACAGATAATCCAACAAGTCAAGTTAGTTAACATCAAGCCAAATACAGTAGTCGGCATACAATCATATAAAATAAAAATACAAAATAAAAAGGATAAAAATGATAATCCTTACCTTCAAAGCAAGTTGCCTACCATCTAACACAGCTCTTTCAAGTGGATCCTTTGCTTCCTAAAAATTTAAATTCATACAGGTAAAACACCATTAGAAGTTTTTCTTCAACACAGAGTAACAAATTTATATTTCAATATAGATTGCATTACTATTCAAGTACGACGAAACTCAAACTTTGGACATTGTGAACAAATCCACCAGATATCGTTGTCCAAACGCAATAATCAATCCCATAAAGAAAACTTTTGACAATCATTGACCAGTCTAATGTACAGTTCCATCTAGACGAACATGATCTTGTGTATTATTAGTTACCAGTTACATAAGTGTTCTTTATCTCCAGGATAATTTACATCCAAAAGACAATTTAATGGTGAAGTAGTATCAACACTTCAGAACCTTTATTTCAAAGGAATAGAAATTTACAAAAAAAAAAGTATTTATATATTTATAGTAATTAAATTGAGAACCTTCAAATCCGCTTTGGCCCTTCTACGAGCTGCCAAAAGTTCTTCAAGAATTTATGGTAGTATTCCCTGAAGTGAAACAGTAGTAAGAGAAGGCAAAAAATGGAACTTGTGCATAACTAGACCCCCATCTTTTGCTACACCAAAAAATGATGACAGTAAACAACCTGCATTAATGCTATAAATTTAACCTTTTGTAAATTTGATCTGACAAAAGTTTCACCAGTTGGAGTTTTGTTGACACACTCCGGAGGCAAATTAAGCTTCCGGGCATCTTCGGGATTTACCTACGCAATAATAATGACAAAATAGTAAATAACATCTGGAGTAAACAATACCCGTCTCAAGGGAGATGGCTAATTAGATTTTTCCTTAATTCTTATGCTTGAAATTTAACATAACCTTTCACGCAGAATAGCCAAAGACAACAAAAAAATGAAAGACTAACAAGAAAATACTTTTACTACTGTAAAATAGCACAAGTTATATGCCATCATAATTGATGGATATAAAGATTCAAAATCCAGAGTTGCAATAGGTTTCTCATAGAAACATGTTCTGGCTTCAAGAACCTGCATAAGAGAAAACATTTTATTTCCTGTCCAACAACGTGCTACAACCCATTTACAGGGAAGAAATTAATATATATATGTGTGTGCATATACACGTATCAGCATACAGTTAACAGAAAAGAAACAATGGGTGACTATTTCTCGTACGAAAGATGAACACTTACAGTTGCACCCTCGAAAGTTCCCTGTTCATATCCAGCTTCTTTCAAATTTGGAAGAATTAGATTCTTTTGTTTTGCTTTTCTTAGAAGCTGAGACATCACCTGAAGATAAAGGTAAGAATTAGATATGCAGTTGATAATCTTCCGACCTACTCTTTTTAACTACTCAAGCTGTAAAGCTAAGGAGCAACCTTGATGCTTTGTCCCCTCGAGAGTAGAAATGAGAGCGGAACACCAGTCACACGAGCCATCTCAACACAGTTATAAATGAACATCAACTTGTCCAAAAGGCGTTGTGGTAGGTAAGCATCCTACAATAATTTAACAATGAAACCGAGTTTTCCTAGTAAGACTAACATGTCTTATTTAAACATGTTGAAACACAAAATTCCTAAGACATGAAGATGCTTATATTAGGTTCAATGATGCCCGTACATGATCGATGCTCGGACAAAAAACAATAGCATCTATCAATAAGGTGGTATTGTTTGTCGGACTAATATTCTTTATTGAATATTTGTTGTTGTGATTGTGAATGAGACATCACATCAGTGCTCGTATAATGCATTTAGTAGTATAATATCAATGCATGAACCAGTGATAGACCTAATGTCGAAAGCTTGTGGAGTTCCTATGACCTGATGCTCATATAATTGGTAAAACTTGTAAAGGGAGAAATTGCAGGTTGTCCATGATAATAGATCTAGCATACATGGAGAGAAAATACAATCTACATCCCTACAATTCAATCTCAATATTCTTAACTTATACATGCGTTTTTGTTTATTTTGAGTGCGAGGACGAGGACAGTTAATATAGTGGAAGGAGGCGTTTTATAGACATGGCATCTAAACCTTTTCTTTGACAGTCTAAGTATAATGAATAAGGGCATTTGCTACAAGGAGGGAACTGGAAATGCAAAAACCAGGAGGAAAATAAAATTACCACAATAGGGAAACGCTCTAAGCATACAAATGCACATACTAATTAAATTTTATGTTGTGAACGATAAATAAATGAGACGC
>NW_012194966.1:0-15899 GCF_000504015.1 Erythranthe guttata
TTGCATTAAGGATCCCAAGTAGACGACCAGTGTGACCCTCGATGGTTTAGGTGTAAGCTAGCTGTGGGCCCACAACCCATTGTGGTTTAAACTCATCCATTGAGTTACAATTAAGTGGAATCTAGTTTCAACTTAACTACCCAACGAATCAAGATTGCAGTCTAGCAACTACGCATCATGATTCCCTAGATACAAATGAAGTGCCTGCAAGAACCTTGTGATATAGTTAACGTACAGTACAATCCCTTCGATACATATATCCCGATTGAACTAGAGGCATTGGTTCGTAAAGACCTCTTTATGAGTTCAATAACTGTGTGGACATTCTTGATTATATAATCCGTTCGTGTTTGACTTAGAGAAACACATTTCTTTAATCACGACACTTTCAGCTGTGGCCACAGACTTCATGGAATATAAATCGCAAGAACACATGATATCCATGACTAATAAAGCGATCGAACCTTCTCCTACAATGCACATACCACCCACTAGATTTCGGACTGCACGAACACTGGCCCTTGGGGCGGTCCTCGGTGGAACCCAAGGACAGATCACGATACACGTGGTCCTCTAGTGAAGTCACGGTGATGTCTGGGTCTTAAAAATTAATGGTGTACAACTATATCATAGAAACCTCTACTCGATTATTGGGAACCACTTAGAGATCTCTAGATTGAGGGAGTTCAGTGAACTCATCAACTTATGAGCACCCACTTATGTATGCCGATGTCACAACATTGTTGAGTGATGAGACGTAGTACACATACACTAAGTGCTAGTCTCGAATGGGAAAGGCCGATATCCTCATTAGTGGCGTAACCCGTTGACTAGGAACTATATTTACCAGTTACTCTACTTAACTAAATAATCACACGATTCTACTAGATCTATTTATAGTAATTAAGTAACTGTAAGGACTATATCTATGCTTATGGAAAGGACATAGATATGGAATGCCAAAGGAGGGTTTTATGATAATTACGAAATAGATTATTTACGAGTAGCGTGAGAAAACACAACAATTAGTTGGTCAAAATTGGATTCCAAAAGCGATCATGAAAATACGTACTACAGTTCGAGGACCTGAATGCGCATCAAGACACGTGCACAAAAATACTCGCTAGAAAAGATACACACATAAGTAAAAGTACAAAAGCATGCACAAAAGTACTCACGCAAAAGAGCATTCGCAAAAAGGATCATGAAAACACAAACTACAATCCTAGGAAATAAATACAAATAAACAAACATGCACAAGCACACTCGCTCAAATGGACATGCACAAACGAACATATAAAAAAACATGCGCAAAAGTGCATTCCCAACAACGTTCTTAAAAACACGAACTACAATACTTGAACTTTAATACGCATCAACAAACAACAGCAAAAACACTAGATAAAAAAAATATTGTGGAGTGTAGAAATAAAACTCTACGTTTACGTTTACGTGGATTTTTTTCCGGATTAATTTATATTTCTGTTTTAATTGGTGGATTTGGTATCTTATAGGTACAAATCCAAAATTAGGTGTCGAGGAAGCAAAAATGATCAAAGAGTAAGAAAAGAGTTGCAATTAGGAAAATAAAATCAGATTAAAATAGTGAATCCCCAACATCTTAGGTACTGTCCACGAAGTCGAGCATAACTTTTTCATCCGGACTCCAAATGTACTGGTTCCGGCGGCATGAGAAAGCTATTTCAGCTGGCTACATTTCATGTCTAGCAGCAAATTTCCAAATTCGGACTCGAACATGGTCAAAATTGGATTCCAAAAGCGATCATGAAAATATGTACTACAGTTCGAGGACATGAATGCGCATCAAGAAACTTGCACAAAAACACTCGCTAGAAAAGATACGCACATAAGTAAAAGTACAAAAGCATGCACAAAAGTACTCACGCAAAAGTGCATTAGCAAAAAGCATCATGAAAACACAAACTACAATCCTAGGACCTTAATACAAATCAAAAAACATGCACAAGCACACTAGCTGAAATGGACATGCACAAACGAACATATGAAAAAAGATGCGCAAAAGTGCGTTCGCAACAACGTTCTTAAAAGCACGAACTACAATACTAGGACTTTAGTACGCTTCAACAAACAACAGCAAAAACACTAGATAAAAAAGTTACAGGTGAGTGTAGAAATAAAACACTAAATTTACGTCACGTGGATTTTTTGTCGGATTAATTTATATTTCTGTTTTAATTCGTGGATTTGGTATCTTATAGGTACAAATCGAAAATTAAGTGTCGAGGAAGCAAAAATGATCAAATAGTAAGAAAAGTTTTCCTATTAGGAAAATAAAATCAATTTAGAAGAGAGAATCCCTGAACATCTTTGGTAGTGTCCACGAAGTCGAGCATAACTTTCTCATCCGGAACCTAAATCAACTGGTTCCGGTGACAGTAGAAAGCTATTTCAGCTGGCTACAATTCCTGTGTAACGGCAAATTTCCAAATTAAGACTCGAACATGGTCAAAATTGGATTCCAAAGCGATCATGAAAATGCGTACTACAATTCGAGAACATGAATGCGCATCAAGAAACTTGCACAAAAACACTCGCTAGGAAAGATACTCACATAAGTAAAAGTACAAAAGCATGCACAAAAGTACTCACGAAAAAGTGCATTCGCAAAAAGGATCATGAAAACACAAACTACAATCCCAGGACATTAATACAAATCCACAAACATGCACAAGCACACTCGCTCAAATGGACATGCACAAACGTACATGTAAAAAAAATGCGCAAAAGTGCATTCGCAAAAACATTCTTAAAAACACGAACTACAATACTAGGACTTTAATACGCATCAACAAATAACAGCAAAAACACTAGATAAAAAAAATACTGTGGAGTGTAGAAATAAAACTCTACGTTTACGTTTACGTGGCTTTTTTTCCGGATTAATTTATATTTCTTTTTTAATTGGTGGATTTGGTATCTTATAGGTACAAATCCAAAATTAGTTGTCCAGGAAGGAAAAATGATCAAAGAGTAAGAAAAGAGTTGCAATTAGGAAAATAAAATCAGATTATAATAGAGAATCCCTTAACATCTTAGGTAGTGTCCACGAAGTCGAGCATAACTTTTTCATCCGGACTCCAAATGTACTGGTTCCGACGGCATGAGAAAGCTATTTCACCTGGCTACAATTCATGTCTAACAACAAATTTCCAAATTCGGACTCGAACATGGTCAAAATTGGATTCCAAAAGCGATCATGAAAATACGTACTACAGTTCGAGGACATGAATGCGCATCAAGAAACTTGCACAAAAACACTCGCTAGAAAAGATACGGACATAAGTAAAATTACAAAAGCATGCACAAAAATACTCACGCAAAAGTGCATTCGCAAAAAGCATCATGAAAACACAAACTACAATCCTAGGACCTTAATACAAATCAAAAAACATGCACAAGCACACTAGCTCAAATGGACATGCACAAACGAACATATGAAAAAACATGCGCAAAAGTGCATTCGCAACAACGTTCTTAAAATCACAAACTACAATACTAGGACTTTAGTACGCTTCAACAAACAACAGCAAAAACACTAGATAAAAAAGTTACAGGTGAGTGAAGAAATAAAACACTATATTTACGTCACGTGGATTTTTTGTCGGATTAATTTATATGTCTGTTTTAATTGGTGGATTTGGTATCTTATAGGTACAAATCCAAAATTAGGTGTTCGGGAAGCAAAAATGATCAAAGAGTAAGAAAAGAGTTGCAATTAGGAAAATAAAATCAGACTAGAAGAGAGAATCCCTCAACATCTTTGGTAGTGTCCACGAAGTCGAGCATAAATTTTTCATCCAAACTCCAAATGAACTGGTTCCGGCGGCATAAGAAAGCTATTTCAGCTGGCTACAATTCTTGCCTAATGGCAAATTTCCAAATTCGGATTCGAACATGGTCAAAATTGGATTTCAAAAGCGATCATGAAAATACGTACTACGGTTCGAGGACATGAATGCGCATCAAAAAGCGTGCACAAAAGTACTCACGCAAAAGTGCATTCGCAAAAAGGATCATGAAAAGACAAACTACAATCCTAGGACATTAATACAAATCAACAAAACATGCACAAGCACACTCGCTCAAATTGACATGCACAAACTTACATGTAAAAAAACATGCGCAAAAGTGCATTCAAAACAACGTTCTCAAAAACAAGAACTACAATACTAGGACTTTAATACGCATCAACAAAGAACAGCAAAAACACTAGATAAAAAAGATACACTGGAGTGTAGAAATAAAACTCTGGGTTTACGTTTACGTGGATTTTTTTTTCGGATTAATTTATATTTCTGTTTTAATTGGTGGATTTGGTATGTTATAGGTAAAGATCGAAAATTGGGTGTCCACGAAGCAAAAATGATCAAATAGTAAGAAAAGAGTTGCAATTAGGAAAATAAAATCACATTAGAAGAGAGAATCCCTGAACATCTTTTGTAGTGTCCATGGAGTCGAGCATAAATTTCTCATCCAAACTCCAAATCAACAGGTTTTGGCGGCATTAGAAAGCTATTTCTGCAGGCTACAATTCCTGTCTAACGGCAAATTTCCAAATTCGGACTCGAACATGGTCAAAATTTGATTCCGAAAGCGATCATGAAAATACGTACTACAGTTCGAGGATATGAATGTGCATCAAGAAACGGGCGCAAAAACACTCGTTAGAAAAGATACGCACATAAGTAACAGTTCGAGGACATGAATGCGCATCAACAAACGTGCACGAAAATACTCGCTAGAAAAGCTACGCACATAAGTAAAATTACAAAAGCATGCACAAAAGTACTCACAGAAAAGTGCATTCACAAAAAGGATCATAAAAACGCAATATACAATCCTAGGACATTAATAGAAATCACAAACATGCACAAGCACACTCGCTCAAATAGACATGCACAAACGAACAAGTAAAAAAACATGCGCTAAAGTGCATTCGCAACAACGTTCTTAAAAACACGAACTACAATACTAGGACTTTAATACGCATCAACATACAATAGCAAAAAAACTAGATAAAATAGATAGAATGGGTGAAGATATAAAACTCTACGTTTACGTTTACGTGGATTATTTTTTGGATTACTTTATATTTCTATTTTAATTGGTGGATTTGGTATCTTTTAGGTACAAATCGAAAATTAGGTACCCACGAAGCAAAAACGATCAAAGAGTAAGAGAAGAGTTGTAATTAGGAAAATAAAATCAAATTAGAAGAGAGAATCCCTGAACATCTAAGGTAGTGTCCACGAAGTCGAGCATAACTTTCTCATCCGGACTCCAAATCAACTGGTTCCAGTGGCATTATAAAGCTATTTCAGATGGCTTCAATTCTTGTCTAACGGCAAATTTCCAAATTCGGACTCGAACATGGTCAAAATTGGATTCCAAAAGCGATCATGAAAATACGTACTACAGTTCGAGGACACGAAAGCGCATCAAGAAACGTACAAAAAAACACTCGCTAGAAAAGATACGCACAGAAGTAAAAGTACAAAAGCATGCACAAAAGTACTCACGCAATAATGCATTCGCAAAAAGGATCATGAAAACACAAACTACAATTCTAGGACATTAATACGAATCAACAAACATGACAAGCACACTCACTAAAATGGAAATGCACAAACGAACATGTAAAAAAACATGCGCAAAAGTACATTCGCAACAACGTGCGCGAACATAAATACTTATCAACAAACAACAGCAAAAACACTAGGTAAAAAAGATACAGTAGAGTGTAGAAATAAAACTCTACGTTTACGTTTACGTAGATTTTTTTTTGGATTAATTTATATTTCTATTTTAATTGATGGATTCGGCATCTTATAGGTACAAATCGAAAATTAGGTGTCCATGAAGCAAAAATAATTAAAGAGTAAGAAAAGAGTTGCAATTAGGAAAATAAAATCAGATTAGAAGAGACAATCCCTCAACGTCTTTGGTAGTGTCCACAAAGTCGAGCATAACTTTCTCATCCGGACTCCAAATCAACTGGTTCCGGTGGCATTAGAAAGCTATTTTAGCTGGCTACAATTCCTGTCTACCGGCGAATTTCCTTCCAAATTCGGACACGAACACGGTCGAAATTGGATTCCAAAAGCGATCATGAAAATATGTACTACAGTTCGAGGACATGAATGGGCATCAAGAAACATGCACAAAACACTCGCTAGAAAAGATACGCACATAAGTAAAAGTACAAAAGCATGCACAAAAGTACTCAGGCAAAAGTGCATTCGCAAAAAGGATCATCAAAACACAAACTACGATCCTAGGACCATAATACAAATCAACAAACATGCGCAAAAGTGCATTCGCAATAACGTTCTTAAAATTGCGAACTACAATACTAGGACTTTAATACGCATCAACAAACAACAGCAAAAACACTAGATAAAAAAGATACAGTGGAGTGTAGAAATAAAACTCTACGTTTACGTTTATGTGGATTTTTTTTTGGATTAATTTATATTTTTGTTTTAATTAGTGGATGTGGTAATCTTATAGGTACAAATCGAAAATTAGGTGTCCAGGAAGCAAAAATGATCAAAGAGTAAGAAAAGAGTTGCAATTAGGAAAATAAAATCATTAGATGAGAGAATCCCTGAACATCTTTGGTAGTGTCCACGAAGTCGAGCATAACTTTCTCATCCGGACTCCAAATCAACTGGTTCCGGCGGCATTAGAAAGCTATTTTATCTGGCTGAAATTCTTGTCTAACCTCAAATTTCCAAATTCGGACTCGAACGTGGTCAAAATAGGAATTCGAAAAGCGATCATGAAAATACGTACTACAGTTCGAGAACATGAATGCGCATCAAGAAACGTGCACAAAAATACTCGCTAGAAAAGATACGCACATAAGTAAAATTACAAAAGTATGCAGAAAAGTACTCACGGAAAAATGCATTCACAAAAACGATCATGAAAACGCAATTCACAATCCTAGGACATTAATACAAATCAACAAACATGCACAAGAACACTCGCTCAAATGGACATGCACAAACGAACATGTAAAAAAACATGCGCTAAAGTGCATTTGCATCAACGTTCTTCAAAACACGAACTACAATACTAGGACTTTAATACGCATCAACATACAACAGCAAAAACACTAGATAAATAAGATACAGTGCAGTGTAGAAATAAAACTCTACGTTTACGTTTACGTGGATTTTTTTTTGGATTAATTTATATTTGTGTTTTCATTGGTGGATTTGGTATCTTATAGGTACAAATAGAAAATTAGGTGTCCAGGAAGCAAAAATGATCAAAGAGTAAGAAAAGAGTTGCAATTAAGAAAATAAAATCAGATTAGACGAGAGAATCCCTCAACATCTTTGGTAGTGCCCACGAAGTCGAGCATAATGTTCTCATCCGGACACCAAATCAATTGGTTCCGGCTGTACTAGAAAGCTATTTCAGCTGGCTACAATTCTTGTCTAACGGCAAATTTCCAAATTCGGACTCGAACATGGTCAAAATTGGATTCCAAAAGCGATCATGAAAATACGTACTAAAGTTCGAGGACACGAATGCGCATCAAGAAACGTGCAAAAAAACACTCGCTAGAAAAGATACGCACATAAGTAAAAGTACAAAAGCATGCACAAAAGTACTCACGCAAAAATGCATTCGCAAAAAGGATCATGAAAACACAAACTACAATCCAAGGACATTAATACGAATCAACAAACATGACAAGCACACTAGCTAAAATGGACATTCACAAACGAACATGTAAAAAAACATGCGCAAAAGTGTATTCGCAACAACGTGCCGGAACATAAATACTAGGACATTAATACTTATCAATAAACAACAGCAAAAACACTAGGTAAAAAAGATACAGTAGAGTGTAGAAATAAAACTCTACGTTTACGTTTACGTTGATTTTTTTTGGATTAATTGATATTTATGTTTTAATTGATGGAGTCGGTATCTTATAGGTACAAATCGAAAATTAGGTGTCCATGAAGCAAAAATGATTAAAGAATAAGAAAAGAGTTGCAATTAGGAAAATAAAATCAGATTAGAAGAGACAATCCCTCAACATCTTTGGTAGTGACCACAAAGTCGAGCATAACTTTCTAATCCGGACTCCAAATCAACTGGTTCATGTGGCATTAGAAAGCTATTTGAGATGGCTAGAATTCCTGTCTACCGACGAATTTCCAAAAGCGATCATGAAAATACGTACTAGAGTTCGAGGACACGAATGCGCATCAAGAAACGTGCACAAAAACACTCGCTAGAAAAGATACGGACATAAGTAAAAGTACAAAAGCATGCACAAAAGTACTCACGCAAAAGTGCATTCGCAAAAAGGATCATGAAAACCCTAACTACAATCCTAGGACATTAATACAAACCAACAAACATGCACAAGCACACTCGCTCAAATGGACATGCACAAACGAACATATACAAAAACATGGGCAAAAGTGCATTCGCAACAATGTTCTTAAAAACACGAACTACAATACTAGGACTATGATACGCATCAACAAACAACAGCAAAAACACTAGATAAAAAAGATACAGTGGAGTGTAGAAATAAAACTCTACGTTTACGTTTACGTGGACTTTTTTTTTTGGATTAATTTATATTTATGTTTGAATTGATGGATTCGGTATCTTATAGGTACAAATCGAAAATTAGGTGTCCATGAAGCAAAAATAATCAAAGAGTAAGAAAAGAGTTGCAATTAGGAAAATAAAATCAGATTAGAAGAGAGAATCCCTCAACATCTTTGGTAGTGTCCACGAAGTCGAGCATAACTTTCTCATCCGGACTCCAAATCAACTGGTTCCGGCGGAAAGCTATTTCAGCAGGCTACAAATCATGTCTAACGGCAAATTTCCAAATTCGGACTCGAACATGGTCAAAATTGGATTCCAAAAGCGATCATGAAAATACGTACTACAGTTCGAGGACATGAATGCGCATCAACAAACGCGCACAAAAACACTCGCTAGAAAAGATACGCACATAAGTAAAAGTACAAAAGCATGCAGAAAAGTACTCACGCAAAAGTGCATTCGCAAAAAGGATCATGAAAACACAAACTACAATCCTAGGACATTAATACAAAGCAACAAACATGCACAAGCACACTCGCTCAAATGGACATGCACAAACGAACATGTAAAAAAACATGCGTGAAAGTGCATTCGCAACAACATTCTTCAAAACGCGAACTAAAATACTAGGACCTTAATACGCATCAACAAACAACAGCAAAAACACTTGGTAAAAAAGATACAGTGGAGTGTAGAAATCAAACTCAACGTTTACGTTTACGTGGATTTTTTTTTGGATTAAATTATATTTCTGTTTTAATTGGTGGATTTGGTATCGGAAAGGTACTAATCAAAAATTAGGTGTCCATGAAGCAAAAATGATCAAAGAGTAAGAAAAGAGTCGCAATTAGGAAAATCAAATCAGATTAGAAGAGAGAATCCCTCAACATCTTTGGTAGTGTCCACAAAGTCGAGCATAACTTTCTCATCCGGACTCCAAATCAACTGGTTTACGGCGAATTTCCAAATTCGGACTCGAACACGGTCAAAATTGGATTCCAAAAGAGATCATGAAAATAGGTACTACAGTTCGAGGAAATGAATGCGCATCAAGAAACGTGCACAAAAACACTCGCTAGAAAAGATACGCACATAAGTATAAGTACAAAAGCATGCACAAAAGTACTCACGCAAAAGTGCATTCGCAAAAAAGATCTTGAAAACACAAATTACAATCCTAAGACATTAATACAAATCAACAAACATGCACAAGCACACTCGCTCAAATGGACATGCACAAACGAACATGTAAAAAAACATGCGCAAAAGTGCATTCCCAACAATGTTCTTAAAAACACGAACTACAATACTAGGACTTTAATACGCATAAAAAAACAACAGCAAAAACACTAGATAAAAAAGATACAATGGGTGTAGAAATAAAACACTACGTTTACGTTTACGTGGATTATTTTTTGGATTAATTTATATTTCTATTTTAATTGGTTGATTTGGTATCTTATAGGTACAAATCAAAAATTAGGTGTCTAGGAAGCAAAAATGATGAAAGAGTAAGAAAAGAGTTGCAATTAGGAAAATAAAATCAAATTCGAGAGAGAATCCCTGAACATCTATGGTAGTGTCTACGAAGTCGAGCATAACTTTCTCATCTGGACTCCAAATCAACTGGTTCCGGTGGCATTATAAAGCTATTTCAGCTGGCTAAAATTCCTGTCGAACGGCAAATTTCCAAATTCGGACTCGAACATGGTCAAAATTGGATTCCAAAAGCGATCATGATAATGCGTACTACAGTTCGAGGACGTGAATGCGCATGAAGAAACGCGCACAAAAACACTCGCTAGAAAAGATACACACATACGTAAAAGTACAAAAGCATGCACAATAGTACTCACGCAAAAGTGCATTCGCAAAAAGGATCATGAAAACACAAACTACAATCCTAGGACATTAAAACAAATAAAAAAACATGCACAAGCACACTCGCTCAAATGGACATGCACAAACGTACATGAAAAAAAACATGCGCAAAAGTGCAGTCGCCACGGCGTTCTTAAAAACGCGAAGTACAATACTATAACTTTAATACGCATCAACAAACAACAACAAAAACACTAGTTAAAAAAACTACAGTGGAGTGTAGAAATAAAACACTACGTTTACGTTTACTTGCATTTTTTTTGGATTAATACATATTTCTGTTTTAATTGGTGGATTTGGTATCTTATAGGTACAAATCGAAAATTAGGTGCCCAGGAAGCAAAAATGATCAAAGAGTAAGAAAAGAGTTGCACTTAGGAAAATAAAATCAAATTAGAAGAGTGGATCCCAGAACATCTTTGGTGTTGTCCATGAAGTCGAGCATAACTTTCTCATCCGGACTCCAAATCAACTGGTTACGGTGGAATTATAAAGCTATTTCAGCTGGCTAAATTTTTGTGTCGAACGGCAAATTTCCAAATTCGGACTCGAACATGGTCAAAATTGGATTCCAAAAGCGATCATGAAAATACGTACTACAGTTCGAGGACATGAATGCGCATCAAGAAACGTTCACAAAAACAATCGCAAGAAAAGATACACACATAAGTAAAAGTTTAAAAGCATGCACAATAGTACTCACGCAAAAGTGCATTCGCAAAAAGGATCATGAAAAGACAAACTACAATCCTAGGACATTAATACAAATAAAAAAACATGCACAAGCACACTCGCTCAAATGGACATGCACAAAGGTACATGAAAAAAAACATGCGCAAAAGTGCAGTCGCGACAGCCTTCTTAAAAACGCGAACTACAATACTAGGACTTTAATACACATCAAAGAACATCAGCACATACCTATGAAAAAAAAAATACAGCGGAGTGTAGAAATAAAACTCTACGTTTACGTTTACGTGGATTTTTTTTTGGATTAATTTATATTTCTGTTTTAATTGGTGGATTTGGTATCTTAAAGGTACCAAACCAAAATTAGGTGCCCAGGAAGCAAAAATGATCAAAGAGTAAATAAAAGAGTTGCCATTAGGAAAATAAAATCAAATTCGAGAGAGAATCCCTGAACATCTATGGTAGTGTCTACGAAGTCAAGAATAACTTTCTCATCTGGACTCCAAATCAACTGGTTCCGGTGGCATTATAAAGCTATTTCAGCTGGCTAAAATTCCTGTCGAACGGCGAATTTCCAAATTCGGACTCGAACATGGTCAAAATTGGATTCCAAAAGCGATCATGAAAATATGTACTACAGTTCGAGGACGTGAATGCGCATCAAGAAACGCGCACAAAAACAATCTCTAGAAAAGATACACACATACGTAAAAGTACAAAAGCATGCACAATAGTACTCACGCAAAAGTGGATTCGCAAAAAGGATCATGAAAACACAAACTACAATCCTAGGACATTAAAACAAATAAAAAAACATGCACAAGTACACTCGCTCAAATGGACATGCACAAACGTACATGAAAAAAAACATGCGCAAAAGTGCAGTCGCCACAGCTTTCTTAAAAACGCGAAGTACAATACTAGGACTTTAATACGCATCAACAAACAACAACAAAAACACTAGATAAAAAAGCTACAGTGGAGTGTAGAAATAAAACACTACGTTTGCGTTGACGTGCATTTTTTTTGGATTAATACATATGTCTGTTTTAAGTGGTGGATTTGGTATCTTATAGGTACAAATCGAAAATTAGGTGCCCAGGAAGCAAAAATGATCAAAGAGTAAGAAAAGAGTTGCACTTAGGAAAATAAAATCAAATTAGAAGAGTGGATCCCAGAACATCTTTGGTGTTGTCCATGAAGTCGAGCATAACTTTCTCATCCGGACTCCAAATCAACTGGTTCCGGTGGCATTATAAAGCTATTTCAGCTGGCTAAAATTCCTGTCGAACGGCAAATTTCCAAATTCGGACTCGAACCTGGTCAAAATTGGATTCCAAAAGCGATCATGAAAATACGTACTACAGTTCGAGGACATGAATGCGCATCAAGAAACGTTCACAAAAACAATCGCAAGAAAAGATACACACAGAAGTAAAAGTACAAAAGCATGCACAATAGTACTCACGCAAAAGTGCATTCGCAAAAAGGATCATGAAAAGACAAACTACAATCCTAGGACATTAATACAAATAAAAAAACATGCACAAGCACACTCGCTCAAATGGACATGCACAAAGGTACATGAAAAAAAACATGCGCAAAAGTGCAGTCGCGACAGCCTTCTTAAAAACGCGAACTAGAATACTAGGACTTTAATACACATCAAAAAACAACAGCACAAACATATGATAAAAAAGATACAGCGGAGTGTAGAAATAAAACTCTACGTTTACGTTTACGTGGATTTTTTTTTGGATTAATTTATATTTCTGTTTTAATTGGTGGATTTGGTATCTTATAGGTACAAATCAAAAATTAGGTGCCCAGGAAGCAAAAATGATCAAAGAGTAAATAAAAGAGTTGCCATTAGGAAAATAAAATCAAATTCGAGAGAGAATCCCTGAACATCTATGGTAGTGTCTACGAAGTCAAGAATAACTTTCTCATCTGGACTCCAAATCAACTGGTTCCGGTGGCATTATAAAGCTATTTCAGCTGGCTAAAATTCCTGTCGAACGGCGAATTTCCAAATTCGGACTCGAACATGGTCAAAATTGGATTCCAAAAGCGATCATGAAAATACGTACTACAGTTCGAGGACGTGAATGCGCATCAAGAAACGCGCACAGAAACACTCGCTAGAAAAGATACACACATACGTAAAAGTACAAAAGCATGCACAATAGTACTCACGCAAAAGTGCATTCGCAAAAAGGATCATGAAAACACAAACTACAATCCTAGGACATTAAAACAAATAAAAAAACATGCACAAGCACACTCGCTCAAATGGACATGCACAAACGTACATGAAAAAAAACATGCGCAAAAGTGCAGTCGCCACGGCGTTCTTAAAAACGCGAAGTACAATACTAGGACTGTAATACGCATCAACAAACAACAACCAAAACACTAGATAAAAAAACTACAGTGGAGTGTAGAAATAAAACACTACGTTTACGTTTACTTGCATTTTTTTTGGATTAATACATATTTCTGTTTTAATTGGTGGATTTGGTATCTTATAGGTACAAATCGAAAATTAGGTGCCCAGGAAGCAAAAATGATCAAAGAGTAAGAAAAGAGTTGCACTTAGGAAAATAAAATCAAATTAGAAGAGTGGATCCCAGAACATCTTTGGTGTTGTCCATGAAGTCGAGCATAACTTTCTCATCCGGACTCCAAATCAACTGGTTCCGGTGGCATTATAAAGCTATTTCAGCTGGCTAAAATTCCTGTCGAACGGCAAATTTCCAAATTCGGACTCGAACCTGGTCAAAATTGGATTCCAAAAGCGATCATGAAAATACGTACTACAGTCCGAGCACATGAATGCGCTCCAACCAATGTTCCCAATCACACTCGCAAGAAAAGTTACACACATATCTAAAAGTACAAAAGCATGCACAATAGTTCTCACGCAAAAGTGCATTCGCAAAAAGGATCATGAAAACACAAACTTCAATCCCAGGACATTAATACAAATAGAAAAACATGCACAAGCACACTCGCTCAAATGGACATGCACAAAGGTACATGAAAAAAAACATGCGCAAAAGTGCAGTCGCCACAGCATTCTTAAAAATGCGAACTACAATACTAGGACTTTAATACGCATCAACAAACAACAGCACAAACACAAGATAAAAAAGATACAGGGTGTGTAGAAATAAAACTCTACGTTTACGTTTACGTGGATTTTTTTTTGGATTAATTTATATTTCTGTTTTAATTGGTGGATTTGGTATCTTATAGGTACAAATCAAAAATTAGGTGCCCAGGAAGAAAAAATGATCAAAGAGTAAGAAAAGAGTTGCAATTAGGAAAATAAAATCAAATTCGAGAGAGAATCCCTGAACATCTATGGTAGTGTCTACGAAGTCGAGCATAACTTTCTCATCTGGACTCCAAATCAACTGGTTCCGGTGGCATTATAAAGCTATTTCAGCTGGCTAAAATTCCTGTCGAACGGCAAATTTCCAAATTCGGACTCGAACATGGTCAAAATTGGATTCCAAAAGCGATCATGAAAATACGTACTACAGTTCGAGGACGTGAATGCGCATCAAGAAATGCTCACAAAAACACTCGCTAGAAAAGATACACACTTACGTAAAAGTACAAAAGCATGCACAATAGTACTCGCGCAAAAGTGCATTCGCAAGCAGGTATCATGAAAACACAAGTATACAGATCCTAGGACATTAAACCAAATAAAAAAACATGCTCAAGCACACTTGCTCAAATGGTCATGCACAACCGTCCATGAAAAAAAACATGTGCAAAAGTGCAGTCGCCACAGCGTTCTTAAAAACGCGAAGTGCAATAATCGGACTTTAATAGGCATCATCAAACAACAGCAAAAACAGTGGATAAAAAAGCTACAGTGGAGTGTAGAAATAAAACACTACGTTTACGTTTCCTTGCATTTTTTTGGATTAATACATATTTCTGTTTTAATTGGTGGATTCGGTATCTTATAGGTACAAATCGAAAATTAGGTGTCTAGGAAGAAAAAATGATGAAAGAGTAAGAAAAGAGGTTCAATTAGGAAAATAAAATCAAATTAGAAGAGTGGATCCCAGAACATCTTGGGGGTCGTCCATGAAGTCGCGCATAAATTTCTCATCCGGACTCCAAATCAACTAGTTCCGGCGGCATTAGAAAGATATTTCAACAGCCTACAATTCCTGTGTAACGGCAAATTTCAAAATATGGACTCGAACATGGTCAAAATTCAGTCCACAAGCGATCAGAAAATATTACTACAGTTCGAGGACATGAATGCGCATCAAGAAATGTTCACAAAAACAATCGCAAGAAAAGATACACACATAAGTAAAAGTACAAAAGCATGCACAATAGTACTCACGCAAAAGTGCATTCGCAAAAAGGATCATGAAAACACAAACTACAATCCTAGGACATTAATACAAATAGAAAAACATGCACAAGCACACTCGCTCAAATGGACATGCACAAAGGTACATGAAAAAAAACATGCGCAAAAGTGCAGTCGCCACAGCATTCTTAAAAACGCGAACTACAATACTAGGACTTTAATACGCATCAACAAACAACAGCACAAACACAAGATAAAAAAGATACAGGGTGTGTAGAAATAAAACTCTACGTTTACGTTTACGTGGATTTTTTTTTGGATTAATTTATATTTCTGTTTTAATTGGTGGATT
>NW_012194967.1:0-15899 GCF_000504015.1 Erythranthe guttata
TCGTAGCAGGCCGTATGCTTATCCAAATTGGGAAGACAATATACCAAATAAAATTTCACAACTTTATATACAATTGTGATGAAGATACCAACCCCAAATTACTAAAATAACACATCAATAACAGCCCGAAAAGTTGAATACAGAAAACTGCCAGAATTGTTTTGGACAAACTTGTTTGCTGTCACAGTTTATTTGAAAAATCATAACAATTTGTAGAGTTATCCAAATCGACCAAATAATATACCAAATCAAACCTCACAACTCAATTTACAAAACATCAGAAGACACATAACCTAAATTATAACTCCAACATAACAAAAACAGCTCTGTATGATGATTAGGCAAAACTGCCCTGTTTTTTGACAGATTCGCTGTCGTCTGATTCCGACCCCTAAAAGGCTATAACACGTGCTCGAATTGGAAAAAATTAAACACTTACTCACAGTTTTCGAGCTCCTCTACGAGTTTCGAGAAGGAATGATTCCCAAATTCACACTCCAAACCCTTCGATTTTGGCTCCGAAAACATATGCGTAGCAGAATTTATTTCCCTTTCCGGCGAGCAGGCTGAAGTCCATACCAAATTTCCGCGTGCAAATTTTTGTTCACTTTTGAAGATAATAAGCCATGATAAGTAGTGTTTTGCCCAATAGAACTTTTGACAAACACCTGGCGTGCACAATTACATCATAAGAAGAAAAGGAAAAAAGGAAAAGGGAAAAGGGAGGTGGGAATTGGGTTGGAGTTCGGAGAAGAGGGTTTGTTGTTAGTCATACCATAACCTCCGCGATCGTTGAGCTTGGCCTGAACGATCATGATTGAGATGAAGCGGGTGGCCTCATTCGCCTCCTCGGCTGAGATCGGCAGGGGAGGTCACGAGACGGTTCTCCTCGAATTTCTTCCGGGCTTCGGCGGCGGACTCCCGGAGCATAATGGTGTCGCCGGCAAAAGTCTGACGTGTTGCTCTCAGCACCGCTCTGTATGCCCTGATCGACGAGATTCATTCTCGAAGGTCTCCAAACTATTGTTTATCCTTAAAACCCAAATCTGAAATTATCTTTTCAAATTCCCAATTCTTTTCCTGTAATCAAATCTTCCGAATCTCCTTTATTGAATTCGAAAATTTTCGAATAGGGGTAGGAAGTAGGGCTTGGGGAAATTGGGTGAAATAGGCGAATACTTTTGGGGAAAACAAAAGAGGTAATATAAGAGGGATTTTGGTGCAAACGTAATGAAGAAATTAAGAATTAATTTTATCATGATTTTCTGTAATATTAAGCGAGAATGGATGGATAGAGATCGAGAGAAAGAGAGCGGAGAGAGTAACAGAATGTTGTGTGATGAAGAAACGAAAGAAAGATATGGCTGTATTTTTTCATTATTTTCATTTTTGCCCCTCATCTTTCTTTTATTTTATTTTATTTTCTTGATTTGTTTAATAACTAAACTAGTGACCAAATCGATTTGATTTCCGTAAGTAGTTTCATAGTAACCAAATTCAAGTGGTTGCTAGAACCCAATTAAATGGTTGTTAATAATAAAATTAAAGACTCGTAGCAACCGTAAAAAATATTGATGTTAAATTGGTCACTATTGACACTAAGTTATAGTGACCATAAAAATTGTCGCTACAAACTTCAACTTTAGTTGCTACAAGATATCTAACTATTAGTGACCACTTCTAGCTACCAAATGTTCGTTGGTCGCAACAAGATTTAACCTTTCCCACTTTTGCTACAAAATTACTTTTGGTCACTAAATGTGAACATTCAGTGACCATTTAGTAATGGTCGCTGAGAATTTGGTCACTGAAACTAGTTTTTCTTGTAGTGAAAATAATATTAAAAAAAGTCAATGCCGCGTACAAAAGTAAAAAAAAATCAACGGCGGTCAACGGTCAACAGTAATAGTAATAGTGGTAAAAATCGGGGTTGTTTGTCAAAAGTGATTAAATGATGATATTGGGGTTAAATTAGGGTTGAATACAATTTTAGGTGTTTTTAGAATATTTTAGAAGAATGCAGGGGTCCGAGTGCAATTTTCTCTATGAAACATCCCAAATTCAGCCCTAATTCAAAAATTGACCGTTACTTCTTGACGGTCAAACACACGGAGGGACTAAATGTGTTAAAATGTGACAACATTAGTGTGTATTTTGTTGTAGGCGGTAAATGGGGGACCAAAAGTGAAAAATGTGCGAACTTGGGGGACCAAAACTGTATTTATCCCCTAGTAATTTCATCATCAAACATTGGCCATCTTTCATAAACACAATTTATTATGCGATTAAAGCAATAAGCATACTAAAACAACTAAAAAGGAAAAAAATTCCTAAAGCATGCAATCAAAAACAAATAAAGCACATGAAAGTTGCCCCCTCCCAACCAAACGTAAAATTTGCATTGTACTCAATGTAATTAGAACGAAGTTTACGGATAGAATACACCTTTATTTAATTGTTCGAAACGTCCTCACCTGGGTTGCATTCCTCCATCTCTTCCTCTTTCGAGCAAATTTAGCTATTCTTTTTTATCTCGAAAATATATAAAAAGCTTGTTGCAACTTCTTTAGACGGATGTCTGGTCTTTTAGTGTCCGTTTTTTACTTGAAAATTCAAACATGATAAAATTATTATATTGCAAGTTTATACATATTTTAAGAAAATTAAAAACAACTTAAAATACAAGAAAAAATGGTAAATGCTCGGGTTGCCTCACGAGAAGCACTAAGGTTGTGAATCAAAATTATGCATGAGTTGAACAAAAAATATCTTTCTTTTACATATAAGATTACAGTTCACCAGGAATTTTTTTTTTCAATATTGTATTCATGCAAATATTTTAAATTATGAACCCAAAAAATATTATAGTCTTACATTAGAGATTTATTAATTGACAAACTTACCCCTAGGTTTAGGTTTAGGTTTAGGTTTTATTTCAAAATATTTTTCTTTAAGTAGAATGCACATTTAAAAAAAAAAAAAATGGCTAATACTTCTCGATTTTGACCAAATCCCTAATTAAGAATAACCTTCTCATTCACCAAGAACATCTATAGAGCGTAGACTTCGTTTGAACCACTGCAACGAGAAACAAACCATATAACCATGATGCTAGCAATAAATTTTTATCACTAAAGGACAATGTAACATCCAGTATTTTTATTTATTACAATTCCAATTTCGGGCCTCAATATATATTTAATTAAGTTTGGGTACTAATTTATATATCTGAGAAAGGAAATAATAAAAGTGATAGATGAAGGTTCTAAATGCAAATGGGTAAACATAGCCAATTCTCATACTTTAAATATACGCATTTCTTAATCCCAAAATATTATTCTCGTCTCTTCTCTCTCTCTCTCTCTCTCTCTCTCTCTCTCTCTCTCTCTCTCTCTCTCTCTCTCTCTCTCTCTCTCTCTCTCTCTCTCTCTCGGTTCCTGGCTGAAATTCCAGAGAAATTAATTGGAGAAAATTCGAATTCAAGAAGGGGTTTGAACAAGTGAGGTATATGAAACAAATTTGAGGTTGGAATTGCAAATCCCCAATTCAATTATCGACAAAATTAGGGCTGTTCAAATATGACCGAGGGGTTATAACGATCAAGTCACATCGTTGGAAAGCTAGGGAAAACAGCTTTCCAGTGGTGGTGGCCTCCAGCGGTGGTTGCATCAGATGGTCGCCGAAATCGGGCGAAGAAGACGACTAGCTGTCCAGAAATCGAATTTCAGCCTTTGGCTCTTCAAAGAATTAATTGAACGGAGGCCTTACAGGGTGAATATCGACGACCAGGAACCACGGTTAGAAACCGTGAGAAGTTAGCCTTCCATAGGTGCTTTTTCTCGGTGGTATTCATCGGCGGTGGTCGCCGGAATTTGGCAAGAATCCCAGCTGCTCACCGGAACTTTAGGGAAAGAAAACCTGCTGTCGCACCTGTTTTCGGAGCAGAATTTGGAGGGTTTGGAGTGCGAATTCGGGAATCATTCCTAGACGAAAGTCGTAGAGGAGCGTAAGAATTATAAGTACCGAGCGTACTAAAGCTCTCATTCAAGACTTGAGCATGACTCGAGAGTAAGGTGTTTTTATAGCACTTGCATTGGACTACAGGTGAGAATCTCTATTTCTTCACTATTATTTATTGGAAAAATAAAATGCACACTGAGAATAAGATATTTTAATTCTTCTTGATCACTTAAATGTGATATATGTTACTTTTATTCTTGAATTGTTGAAAATAATGATTTATTCGGAATCCTCTTGATGGTTCGTATCTTCTTCCTCGTACTATTCAAATCAGTTCTCATCTTGATTTGAGACTTATTCCAATAATTTATCATCCAGATTCTTTGGCTACTCAATCGAGTTCCTTTATTGATCCTTGATTTATTCAATGAGTTTCAATCTGATTCTTTATCAATTTTGAGTCGTTTCACATCTTGACTTGTATACTAGTTGCAACAACTTCTATTATGATTCATCGAATCATTTGATTTGTTTCTACAGTGGTTCAATGAATGTAAATCGTTCTTTTCCCAACTCTTGGACCATTTAGGATTATTGTGTTTATCCATTAAATGATTCGTTTCGTACATACTGTAAATTAATGGAACTTTCATATATTGACCTCTCATTGATCCTTTGAAACCACTTGTGTTTTGAGCTACACAACTACGAATTCAATTTTAACCGTAAACTATTGTTGATTGAGATCCATCTTCATCAATTTTTATACAATCTTGAATTGTGGTCACTCTCTTATTGAAACCATTAATCGTACATTTCTTGACTTGTGATTTTGTGACCACAAATTATTGTCACTTGTTATTGAAATTCCATTGGGATTATCGTGATCAATCACTTATTGGAATCCCAAAACTATTGAACTATGATATTGATTCTTTCAAAAGTGGAATTCATTATTGGGATTCTAACTGTAAATTGAGACAGTCGGAAGCATATCCGATATCTATATCTGACTGATTCCTTTGGGGATGCCCTAAGGATAATTGACCAGTTGGGCTCGGGGCTGTTCGAAAGTGGGTGCTCGTAAGTTGACGAGTTCACTAAACTCCTTCACCCTAGAAATCTCTAAGTGGTTCTCAATAATCGAGTAGAGATATCTATGGTATAGTTGTACACCATTACTCCTAATGACCTAGACATCACCGTAACTTCACTAGAGGACCAGCTGTATAGTGACCTATCCGTGAGTTCCACCGGGGACCGCCCCAAGGGCCTGTGTTCGTGCAGTCTGAAATCTAGTTGGAGTTCTGTGCATTGTAGTCGGGGATTCGATCGCTAGAATAGTCTTGGATGTCCTGTGTGTTCTCATAGTTTGTAATATTTAAGTCTCTAGCCAGAGCTGACTAAGTGATGATTAGGGAATTTTATTCTCTAAGTCATGCACGTACTGATTATAACACTTAGAACGATCGCACAGTTATTCAACTACTAAGGAGGTCTCGATGAACCAATGCCTCTAGTTCAATCGGGACATATGAATCGAAGGGATCGTACTGTACGTTAACTATATCAAAGGGTTCTTGCAGGTACTTCATCTGTATCTAGGGAATCATGACGCGTAGTTGCTAGACGACAATCTTATTCTTTGGGCGGTTAAGTTGAAATAAGCTTCACCTTAATCATAACTCTAGGGACAAGTTTAAACCACAAAGGGTTGTGGACCCACGACTTGCTTACACCTGAACCATCGAGGGTCACACTGCTCGTGCACTTGAGATCTTTGAATAAACGAAAAATGTTTAATCTTTGCATGATTGGAAGTTAATATGATTGAGTCCAACATTCGTAATTCAGAATTATGAATGAGAATAAGAAAAGGAAAAGAATAGGCGAACATCTTAGTGAATTTGCTAAATTGGAAAGTTTCCAAATTTAGAAGGTCCATTGAATTAAGGTTTCCACTTTTAGAAATTGAAATCGAGAATAGGCACTCATAACGACGAGGACGTTTCAATGATTCCGAAAATGTAATCGTTATAATTTTCCGATAATTGAGTTGTGAGAAACAAGCGAGTAAAGACTAACGAGCTTAAGTTGTTAGGCCCGGTCCAACTTAAGCCCGTTAGGGCTTTTATACAAGACACTATAAATACATGATTTATAGGTCTTGCACAAAACACAAGAGAAATAACAAACCCTAGCCGCTCTCTCACAACCCTCGACCACTCTCCACCTCCGCCGTCGCCGCCGTCCGTCGCCGGAATTGGCCTCACGCGCCGATTGCTATTGGTAGCTTCTTTCCTTTTGTCTTTTTCTTCCGTCTATTCTGACTTTTGCGTGTCCAGTGCCACGTATCTAGTGTTAGAGTAGGTGACCAACAAGCCAACATGTGGCTGTGGTCTTTCGTATTTATTATTGTAATAAACGAACCTTTATTCGTATTAATGATAAAACACCTTGGCATTCTATATCTTTGTCCCTTTGTCACAAGCATAGATATAGTCCTTACAGTTATTACAAATACTAGTAATTGATCGTTAGGATCGTGAGATATTTACTCAAGTATTATAACTGTTAAACGTGTTCCTAGTCGAAGGGTTACGCCACTAATGAGGATATCAGCCTTTCCCATTAAGACTAGCACTTAGTGTATGTGTACTGCATCTCATCAGTAAACGGTATTGTGATATCGGCATGCATAAGTGGGTGCTCGTAAGTTGACGAGTTCACTGAACTCCCTCACCCTAGAAATCTCTAAGTGGTTCCCAATAATCGAGTAGAGATATCTATGGTATAGTTGTACACCATTAGTCCTTATGACCTAGACATCACCGTGACTTCACTAGAGGACCAGCTGTATCGTGACCTGTCCCTGAGTTCCACCGAGGACCATCGCAAGGGCCAGTGTTCGTGCAGTCCGAAATCTAGTGGGAGGTCTGTGCATTCTAGTCGGGGATTCGATCGCTAGAATAGTCTTGGATGTCCTGTGTGTTCTGAAAGTTTGTAATCATTCTAAGTCTCTGGCCAGAGCTGACTAAGTGATGATTAGAGAATTCGATTCTCTAAGTCATGCACGTGACGATTACAACACTTGGAACGATCGCACCGTCATCGAACATATAAAGAGGTCTCGATGAACCAATGCCTCTAGTTCGATCGGGACATATGAATCGAAGGGACCGTACTGTACGTTAACTATATCTGAAGGTTCTTGCAGGCACTTCATTTGTATCTAGGGAATCCTGACGCGTAGTTGCTAGACGCCAATCTTGATTCGTTGGGTGATTAAGGTGAAACGAGCTTCATCTTAATCGTAACTCTAAGGGACGAGTTTTGACCACAAAGGGTTGTGGGCCCACGGCTAGCTTACACCTGAACCATCGAGGGTCACACTGCTCGTGCACATGAGATCTTTGAATAAACGGTCAGAGATAAAATAGTTTATCTTTGCATGATTGGAAGTCAATAAGATTGGGTCCAACATTCGTAATTTGGAATTATGAATGAGAATAAGAAAAGGAAAAGAATAGGCGAACGTATTAGTGAACTTTCTAAATCGGGAAGTTTCCAAATTTAGAAAGTGCATTGAACTAGGATTTCCACTTTTGGAAAGTTGGAAATTGAGAGTTTTCACTCGTAATGACGAGGACTTTATAATGATTCCAAAAATGTAATCGTTGCAATTTTTCGGTCATTGAATTAAGAGAGACGAGCAAGTAAAAGTACTAACGGACTTAAGTTGTTGGGCCCGGTCCAACTTAAGCCCGCTAGGGTTTTATGCAAGACATATAAATACTTGATTTATAGGTCTTGCACAAACACACAACACAAACCCTAACCCTAGCCGCTCACACCCTCTCTCTCTCGGCCCTCTCTCCTCGGCCACCGCGCCGTCGTCGCCGGAGAATCACCGGAATCGGCCCTCCGTTGGCCGATCCCTTTCGGTAATCTTTTCCTCTTTTCGTTTCTTCCGTTTTATTCTAACTACTTCGTGTCTAGTGCCACGTTTTAGTAGATCGAAGTATACGAGGTGAAATCCGAGAGGAGGAAGATCGAAGAATCGAGGAGCAGCCCTCAAGCCGACGACGCACGCGACCCACGCGCCGCCCCGAAGACCGCGCGTGAGATACACGCGCCGCCGTGCCGTCTCGCCGTTGCTACTGCTGCACCGCTGCTGCCCCGATTGTACGGATTGGTTTCCGTAGCAATCTCGACTTGCTTAGCGCTCCTACCTCACGCTTCAAGAGGTAAACACACGAATCCCTTGTTTCGATTCGTTTACGTTTAAACTAAATATTCATGTTTGCTTTCGTATGATTTTATGTGATTATGTGTAATCGTTTTAATCGTTGCAAGCATGTTAGTTGGTTTAAACGCGAGCATGTTAATTGGTTTAAATTCGATTAAACATTTTAGCATGTATGTTGTTTTTAATTTCGCTGGAAGCGCAAAGGTACGCAATTAATTGATTTTAATTTGTCGGGCATGTGCTTGTGTGCTTTAAAGTCGTTTAAATCGCATTAAATTTTTGTTTTCCGCTGCGTACACGTGCCCGAAACCCAACAGTGGTATCAGAGCTCGTTGCGTAATTAATTGCGTTCGTTTTAATATGCTATGATTTTATGCATGTTCGATTTATTAAAGTAGTGATTGTTGTATTATGTAATTGGGAGTTTTCGTAAGTTTAAAATATTTTTGAAATATTGTTTAGAATTTTTCCAGCTTTAAAATTATTTAAAATTGGAAAATCGGATCTGAAATTATTTTTTAAACATCGGTTTTTAATTGTTCGGATCGAACCGGTCGAACCGGCCGGTTCGATGGTTGTGTACGATCTAGTTGACCGAATCCACGTGGATTCGGGTCGGTCAGACCGGTTCCCGGTCCGACTGACCCGGCCCACTGATTTGGGTCAGCTGGACCGGACAGAACCGGACCGCTTCGGTCCGAACCGGTCAGACCGGTTGGGCCGAACCGGTTCACTGAAAATAAAAAAAATAAAAAAAAAAAAAAATATATTTCAGATTTCTAAAATTAAACTTAAAACAAATTGATTTTAATTTTTGGAAAATTATTTTCAATTAATCCCAATTAGATAATTGGATCAACAATCATCTATTTTAGTAAATAGGTGTTAGATTAATCAAATTGATTTAAATTGTTAAATTGATTTCAATTAATAGAACACAAATATAATATTGATTATAAGTTCAACTTAATTAGTAGTACCTCAACATTATATGAATGATTTATGCTAGTTGAGGTTCTATAATTATTTTGAAAACCCGATAATTAATTAATGTAATTAATTATATAATTAGGTCGTATGTTCCTCTTAGGACAATATGCGTTTCCATATACCTTTAGAGAACATAGATGTAGGAATCACATAGACCAATCCGAACCTTCTGATGAGATAAAAAAAAAAACTTTTTAATAAAAATCCCTCATTCTTAATCTAATTAAGAATCATTTCAAGCTATAAAGAAAAACCCAATCTGTTGAGTTATTTCTTTCCTTCTGCCAACGGTTGGATTATGTGTAGCCCTTTACTATAGTGCAGTAAGCCGTGTTAGCGGGGAGTGCTATGGTAGAGTAAGCTGTAATTCAATTGACATAGCGATGAAGGTAGCCATAGAAAAGGGTTATGTTGGATTAACGTGGTCGGCTAGATTAACTAGGGACTGCATTAGTTTGGCATAATCAAGTTCTATGAGCATCTTTGATTGGTAGGTTAGACTTGACACACGACGATTTTGATATTCGCGAGATTAACTTAGGTCATTATCAAGTGTGAGAAAAATTAATTTAGGGTCATATTGTGGATATGATTGATTGTGATCTACCTTTGGGCAAATATAATCGGGCTAGATTAACTACGGGTTATATTTGTCTATTGGACCTAAAGCCCATTAAGAAAAATCAGTTTTCTCGTTTGTCTACTAGAGGGAAGTGGAACTCGATAAAATTAGTGGGAGAACAATTAAATAACATAAGTCCAAACATTTAATTGTAACAATCATTTAACGCGAATCTCTAATAATCCTCTTCTCTATATGTCTCAGATAATCATGTCTAAGAATCCCATAATGTCAATCCTCGACAATAAACTCAATGGCCCTAATTACCTAGATTGGTTGCGTAGTCTTAAGCTTGTGCTAACTGTTGAGGGGCGTCTCTATGTTTTGAACGAGAGACTTCCCGCCACTATACCTGCCACAGCGACTGATGCTGAAAAGGAAACTTATGAAGTTTGGAAGAAAGATGACACTCATGCTAGGTGCTATATGATAGCCGCCATGGAGCCCGCGCTTGCGAGGAAATATGAGTCTCACATGCATGCTTTCGATATAAAGGCTCATCTCGATAGCATGTATAGTGAGAATATTAGGGCATCGAGGTACGCTGCTACAAAGGAGTTGATCACGGCGACACTGCGCGAAGGGACTTCGGTCCACGAGCACTGTCTCAAAATGATCACTCTCCTTGAAAAGCTAGTGAATCTTGATGTCACCCTCCCGGCCGAGCTCTCGTTGGATTTGATCCTGTTGTCCCTTCCTAGTTCCTATGAATCGTTCATAGTGAACTTCAACATGAACAAACTAGATCCTCCCTTGGATGAGTTAATGAACATGTTGGTCAGCTTCGAGTCCACCATTAAGAAAGAGAAGTCTGTTCTCATTGCTGCTACTTCTGGAAAGAAGAGTTCTTTCCAAAAGAAGAGAAAGGAAAGAGTTCCCTTCCCAAACAGCAAGTTCGAAGTGGGTGAAGGTACTGGGGGCCCCAAAGCAAAGGTTGGCAAGCAAGTTGATGATGCTTGCTATCACTGTGGAAAGAAAGGACATTGGCGCCGCAACTGCAAGGCTTACCTAAAGCAGAAAGGTTCTGAAAAGGGTATGTATTTCATTGACGTAAATTTGTGTGTCAACTCTTCTTCTTGGGTATTAGATACGGGCTGTGGCTCACATTTGTGCAATGATTTGCAGCTAATGACAAGAAGTCGAAGGCTTAGAGTGGGTGAGACCTACCTAAGGATGGGGAATGGAGCAAGAGTTGCTGCTGAAGCCATTGGCACAATTTACTTAAATGTTTTGGATTCTAGTTTTCCTATTGTTTTGAACGATTGTTTATTTGTTCCGTCCCTCATTAGAAACCTTATTTCTATTCATGTATTAGATATTGAAGGTTTTACTTTTGTTTTTGGAAATTCGATTTGCATTATACAAAAGAATGAGAATTTGATTTGCAAAGGACGACTATTAAACAACTTGTATGAACTAAATCCAAATGAAATACCTATTAATGTTATATCAGCAAAACGTAAGGAGATAGATCAAAACCCCGCACAACTTTGGCACGCTAGATTAGGTCATGTCTCTTTAAGAAGGATGAACGATTTTGTCAGTGAAGGATTGTTCTCTTTGGAGGACGTGAAATCACTACAAACTTGTGAATCTTGCCTTAAAGGGAAAATGACCAAATCACCCTACAAAGGGAAAATGGAACGAGCCGAGGGTCTTTTGGATTTGATCCATACAGACGTATGTGGTCCACTAAGTGTTAGTGCGAAGGGTGGATATAACTACTTCGCTACCTTTACCGACGATTGTTCTAGGTATGGGTATGTGTACTTGATGAAGTACAAGTCTGAAACATTTGAAAGGTTCAAAGATTTTAGACACGAAGTGGAAAAGCAACTCGGATGAAGTATTAAGAAGCTGCGATCCGATCGTGGTGGAGAATACTTGAGCATCGAGTTCATTGACTATCTAAAACAGAATGGGATACAATCACAATGGACTCCACCGGGAACTCCTCAACTTAATGGAGTCTCCGAACGTCGGAATCGAACTTTATTAGATATGGTTCGATCAATGATGGGGTTCACAAACTTACCGGCATACTTGTGGGGTCATGCACTTCGTACTGCCGCGTATTTGCTGAATAGAGTTAACACCAAAGCAGTTAAATCCACACCTTATGAACTTTGGCATTCCCGGAAACCCAACTACAAACATATTAGGATATGGGGTTGTCCCGCTTATGTGAACCGATTAGTGGGAGATAAGTTGGATAGTAAATCCGACTTGTGCTATTTTGTGGGGTATCCCGAAGACTCGATGGGATACGAGTTCTACTATGTTAAAGAAGCAAAGACGTTTGTTTCGAGAAATGCCACCTTTTTGGAAAGGGAGTTTCTATCCGATAGAAAGGGCAGCATGATAGAACTTGAAGTGGTTCAAGAACCACAAAATGAAGTTCAAACGCAAGAACAAGTAATCGAACCAATACAACAAACCACTAATATACCTCCTGAACCTACGGTACGTAGATCCGAAAGAGTTCGGAAAATGCCGGATAGGTTATTCCTCCTCGAAAATGATGAAGATCATGTTGATCTTGGACAAGATCCAAGAACATACAATGAGGCCGTATCGGACGCGGACATGGGACATTGGCTAACTGCCATGAAATCCGAAATGGACTCCATGTACTCCAACAAGGTATGGACCTTGGTAGATCCACCCAAAGGAATTGTTCCTATTGGCTGCAAGTGGATCTATAAGAAGAAAATTGGAGTTGATGGAAAGGTATCGACCTATAAAGCTAGATTGGTAGCAAAAGGATACACTCAAAGGCAAGGTGTTGACTATGAGGAAACCTTTTCGCCAGTTGCGATGCTGAAGTCCATTAGGATTTTGCTGGCCATAGCTGCGTGGTACGACTACGAGATATGGCAAATGGATGTGAAGACCGCCTTCCTTAATGGAGATATTGAGGAAGAAATTTACATGGCGCAGCCGGAAGGCTTCATATCTTCTGGAAGTGAGCAAAAGGTTTGCAAGCTCCAGCGATCCATTTATGGATTGAAGCAAGCATCCCGTAGTTGGAACATTAGGTTCGACTCAACTATCAAAGAGTTTGATTTTGAGAAGAATCCGGAGGAACCTTGTGTATACAAGAAGGTTAGTGGGAGGGCAGTGATATTTTTAGTGCTTTACGTTGATGACATTCTACTCATTGGGAATGACGTAGGAATGCTGCAACAAACGAAAGCATGGTTGTCCACACGTTTCTCAATGAAGGATTTGGGAGAAGCATCTTATGTATTAGGAATACGCATCTATAGAGATAGAGCGAGAAAGATGCTTGGCTTATCCCAAAGTCTGTACATAGACACCGAAGGCTATTTTCCATGTACGAATATTAGTTGATAATCTAGGGACCAAATTCATTTAAGGAGGGGAGATTGTAACACCCTGTATTTTTATTTATTACAATTCCGATTTCGGGGCTCAATATATATTTAATTAAGTTTGGGTACTAATTTATATATTTGAGAAAGGAAATAATAAAGAAGATAGATGAAGGGCCTAAATGCAAATGGGTAAATATAGCTAATTCTCATTCTTTAAATACACGCATTTCTTCATCCAAAGTATTACTCTCTCTCTCTCTCTCTCTCTCTCTCTCTCTCTCTCTCTCTCTCTCTCTCTCTCTCTCTCTCTCTCTCTCTCTCTCTCTCTCTCTCTCTCTCTCTCTCTCTCACTTCTTGGCTGAAATTCCAGAATTAATTGGAGAAAATTCGAATTCAAGAAGGGGTTTGAAGAAGTGAGGTATATGAAACAAATTTGAGGTTGGAATTGCAAATCCCCAATTCAATTATTGAAAAAATTAGGGTTGTGTGAACGAGGGGTTATAAAGATCAAGTCACATCATTGGAAAGCTTGGAAAGTCAGCTTTCCAGTAGTGGTGGCCTCCAGCGGTGGTTGCATTAGATGGTCGCCGGAATCGGGCGAAGAAGACGACTAGCTCTCCAAAAATCGAATTTCAGCCTTTGGCTCTTCAAAGAATTAATTGAACGGAGGCCTTAGAGGGTGAATCTCGGCGACCAGGAACCACGGTTAGGAAACTTGAGAAGTCACCCTTCCATAGGTGCTTGTTCTCGGTGGTAGTCATCGGCAGTGGTCGCCGGTGATGGAGGTCTAACCAACAGTTGGCAAGATGATCCTATCCAAGTCCCAACCGGACCAGTAACGAGGAGCCGAGCTAAGAAATTCAAGGAGAAGCTTGCCGCATTGATCCAAAATGTCTTAACTAAGAAAGCTTCATTCAATGATTATAAACAAGGCTGGATTATGCATATTCAAGTGGGGGAGTCACCGGACAAGTGTGGGAACCATCCAGGCTAAAGATCAGTCCAAGTTGAGCAAATAAGAGCAAGCAGGATGAAGACCAAAGCCCACCCTACCTTAAATTCGTGGGTTCATCTCTAATCAGCTCATATTAGTGTGTTAATGGGCCTATTCTATTAAGACCCTCTTTAATTTCGTGGCTCACTTGTTTAGAGCCTTTATTAAGTACATTTAGGGTTTTATTTTCCTTTCTTGAAGACTAAGTTTTGGGGGCTATATATATGCCTTCTTATTGATTATGAAAGACAGCTTTTTGATCATTAATTAAATTGTGAGATTATTCTCTCTAGTTCTTTAAGAACTCTTCGAACATATCGGAGGATTCTAAACGTTCACCCGACTTATTAATCAATCTTCCACAATTGATTGTGTCGTCTTCACATACCAAGGTTCTTGTCTCTTAATAGACAACGGGTCGCGGTTCCACCCTCTTTTGATTCCTTCTTTTGGACGGTCCAGGAGTTGATAACCGCAGTATTGTTATCGGGTCCCGTCACATGGTTGGCGTGGTTCATATCATTTGGTAATCAGAGCCATTTTCCAAGAAGGTTTCGTCTATCCTTTGAGACTTTTGTTGTTTTTGTTTCGTTTATTTCCGTATTCCTCTTTCTTCCTTCTAGTGTCATCTTTTCTTCTTTTGTTTTGTTTCCGTCATCAAATATGTTCTTGAGTCATTAAATTCGTCCAGTATCTTGTTCGTCTTGAGTCTATTGTCAAAAAAAAAAAAAAAAAAAAAAAATTCTGAAAGAAAAAGAAAAAAAAAAAAAGGAAAAGAAGCAAAATTCGAAATTATTTGAAAGGAATAAATTCCTTGTTGGTATTATAAGTAGTTGGAAAGGATCCGAATACTGCATCTTAAGTTAGGAAAGGTATATTTTGTTTCCTATCATCGGGATCCTTGAATATCTTGTCTTCTACTCCATATCTACTTCCTTCCTAGACTCTTTTGTTTCCTATAATATTAATTTCGAAATTCAAACAAAATAAATTACTTGTGACTATCCAAAGGACATTTAATTCTGCTGATATTCTATTTCGATTCAAGTTCATCGTTCATCTTCTATATCAATTCTTGATAATTCGTGGTGAACTGTTGCTGAAAATTCTGATATTTGTTTGGTGAGTTTGATTGGGACTATTGACAATTTGAGAGGAAAAAGTCAAGAGTGGTGAGTTCATAAGAGGGTAAAAGCCAAAAATGATTGTGTGCAAACACGAGTGAACTTGAGCGATATCCATTTATTGAGTGAAACAGGTAAGGGAGTGTGTGAGGTCCATATTTTCTTTCTAACATTGTTTTGCAGGAATCATGTCTAACAATCAAACAAATTTGGAAGACACACATAGGGAGGTTGATCCAAAGTTTATGATGGAGGCGTTGATGAGTGAGATGAAGAGATTCGTGAGGGAAGAGATGGAGCAGATTCATGAGCGGATGGATCAAATGGAAAACTCACGGCAAGAGTTTCCCCAAACCATTCCTAACGTGAAAAGGAGAGGACAAGCTCCACCTAGAGAGGCTAGGGCAGAAGAGGATGAGTATTACAGTGATGACTTCGATGACCAACATTCCGTTGCTGTAAATCGAAGGTTTGGAGCGAGGGTTTGCGATGCTCGAAACCGTAAGGATAACAATTTGGGAAACATAAAGGTGAATATACCATCGTTTCATGGCAGAAACGATCCTGAAGCTTACATTGAGTGGGAGCGAAAGATGGAGTTGTTGTTTGATTGTCACAATTA
>NW_012194968.1:0-11363 GCF_000504015.1 Erythranthe guttata
GATATTATTATTATTATTATTATTATTATTATTATTATTATTATTATTATTTTTATTTATTTATTTATTTATTTATTTATTTATTTATTTATTTATTTATTTATTTATTTATTTATTTATTTATTTATTTATTTATTTTTTTTTTATTGTTTTTTTGTGAATCGGGAGAGGGATACCGACTAAGAAGAAGATGTCGGAAAGAAAGAGAAAAAAAAAATATAAGTTACCACCACCGGAGGAGGGAGGAAATTTGGGTGGATTTCATTGATCTGATAGAAGATGTCGGAAAATATAGAGGAGATGGATATTAAAGAAAAGAATATAGGTTAGAAGAGAAGAGTATCGTCACTGGGGAGGGAGGAAATTGGGGTGGTGTTCATGGAAAAGATAGAAAAAGAGAAAAATATTAGAGTACCACCACCGGGGGAGGGGAGAAGATTGGGTGGTGACCCCCATAGAGAAGAAAGGCGGCTAGGTTTTCACTAATAAATTATGTTTCTATTAGTAATACTAGCAATTATCCCCGTGCTATGCCAAAAAAATAATGATTATTAAATTGTATTAAAAAATAAATTATTATCTGTACGTATAAGAGAGAGAGAAAAATAATTTAAAAGAAAAAACACTATCCGAACGAATTATGATTTTGCAAGCGGGTTTGCAAATCTGATTTGCTATAAAAGTCATTCGACAAAAAAATGCTGAAAATAAAAGATAAAATAATATTAATAATTATTAGTTTTATTAAAAATAAAAATACGCCATTAGGGTCTCTTAAATTGCCGTAGCATTTCTTGTATGCCCTAGCTTTTCTTATTTTTATATATAAAATTACTAAATTAGCAAATCAAGTTGAGCCAATCTAAAAGTCGATTCAAGTTTATCTTTTATTTTAGGGAAAATGAGGGATAACCCCCTCATTAGGTAAAATAATATAATACGGGCCCAATTTATAATTTACCATTTGTAGACAAACCTATTTAATATTTTATGAATTGTGTGACTTTCCTAAGCTTATGTTAATGCCCATTATGCCATTTTTTCCATATTTTTCTCCAACTTTCTCTTTCTTCTCCTTATTTCTCTCATATGCGTCATTTTATATTTTCCATTAATTTCTCTCTCTTCCTTATTTCCCTCAATATTTAACGTGTTCTTTTATTCTTCTTATTTTTCTCTCTCCTCTCTCCTATCTTCTCTCTCTTCTTTCCCTTCTCTCTCTTATCTCTCCTCCCCAATTTCCTCTTTTTCCGGTATCTTTTTCTTCTCTCTCTCTCTCTCTCTCTCTCTCTTCTTATTTTTCTCTCTTATCTCTCATATCTTCTCTCTCATCCCCAATTTCCTCTTTTCCCGTATCTTTTTCTTTTCTTCTTTTTCTCCCCCTCTCTATCTCTTCTCTCTCTCTTCTTTCTCTTCCCTCAATTCCTCTATTATCGTCTGTTTCTGTTTCATTTTTTTTCTCTATTTCTTCTCACTACTGTACCTTTTCTTCTATATCTCATTATTTGGTCGTTGAAATTAATTTATTTTCTACTATATGAAATTCATGTTTTCATGAAGATGACATTTTTATCATGAGTATTCAAGTTTATAACACCATAGTATCTTAAATTGAAAAATAATATGGTAAATTAATGGAAAAATTATAGTTGACTACAAATTTTTTTTATAGTTGACATTTGAAACTATCTGTCTTCTTCTTGCTACCTTTCACTATTGTCGTTGAAATCAATTTATTTTCTACTATATGAAATTCATGTTTTCATGAAGATGAGATTTTTATCATGAGTATTCAATTTTATAACACCATAGTATCTTAAATTGAAAAATAATATGGTAAATTACTGGGAAAAATATAGTTGACTACAAATTTTTTTTATAGTTGACATTTGAACAATTATAGTTGACTATCTAATTTTTGTAGTTGACTCTGCCAAAAATATAGTTAACTACCATTTTTTTTTAGTTGACATCGTAAAAATTATAGTTGACTATCTAATTTTTATAGTTGACTTTGGGAAAAATATAGTGAACTACCGATTTTATAGTTGACTCTGATTGTAGATGACTACAATATTTTATGTTTTCGACAACACTGATATTTTCTTTGTTTTAGACTCTGATAAAATAAATTTCATAGGAAACAAATATTTATGAGTCAACAAATAGTGTGACCATAGATCTGTAGATCTAAAAAAAACAATCGTGTTTACAAACTCCATTTTCGAGTAATCAACCATGGAAGAATTCCGAACCGTCGCATATGGTCGTCGCGTACCGTTGTATATCGTTTATGCAGGAGACCTCGATTTTGTCCTTCGGAGTCGCTGAAGAGGGTGTCAAAAACATAAATTATGTGGTAAATGTACATAAATTAGGTTAATAGACGTCGAGGGGAGCGACGAGTGTATAGGAAACTATCTGTCTTCTTCTTGCTACCTTTCACCATTGTTGTTGACATGTATTTCTCAACGATTCTCACACAAATGTTATTTGTTGTTTTTTTTTTAAGAAATGTAGCAAACTAGGGCATTGTTGCGTCTGGGAAATGATCCGATATATTTGCAGATTTTTTTTGGCGATTTTCTTGGCACAAATATAGCACCGTAGCGGAAATTGAGGAGAAATTATTTTGATGAAACGGATGAAGATATGCAGCTTTAGGAAAAATAGTGGGGGGTCATTGCTATTAGAAATTATGGGGTAGTTCAGTAATTACTAATTGTGAGGGGGTTTGACCCATTAAAAATAATGTAAGGTGGTTAGTCATAATATTTTTCCTTTATATCTTATTAACGCTTTATTTTAAATTGCTAATCGAAGAAAATAAATATTCAACCCTCAACCTACGACACAAGGCTTTGCTAAAAGTTATTATAAAAAAAAAAAAAAAAAAAAGAACAACCCTAAAAAGCAAATCTTTCCCTCCTCTTTGCTCCTCCTGGGGCTATACGCCGACATTCTCCTCCCAATTAAAAGTATTTAAACGAAACCAACATAACACAACACAAGGACACTTTTTCTCTTCGTCTTTTTTCATACCCTTTTCATCTCTCCTCCATAGTTTTATTTTTATTTTCTCTACCTCTCTGAATTTTGAGGTAATTATTGAAAGGTGTTATTATCGTTATTCTAGTGGCCATACATCCCACAACCCGTCACTGGCTCCTGATTATCTATCGGTGCAGCCTGTGCCGGTTTATGGGACGTGATGATCAATAAAGAAAACGACATAATTCCATTATGGATTCAAATTCGGTTCGTATTGAAGATCTTCCGGCCTGATTCGTCGGATTCCTAAAGGTTTGCCTAATCGTGTATATATTTGCGTAATCATGTTATTGGAATTGTTTATTGGATCATTGATGTATTGGGATTCTTTTGTCATGCAAATCTTGAAGATTTTCTTGAATTGTTTCTAAGCATCTAGAAGTTGGTGTTTGAAATAAGGGTTTTCCTATTTTTACAATTATTAGTATTTGTTTTGTAATCTTTTGTAATTGTTTTACATAATGTTCCGTATTTTTTGTAACCATTGTAATTCTGTAATGAAGTCTTTGTAATTTTAATCTAACTTAAATGAAATTCTAATATTTTTCATGGATTGTTTATGGAGTAATATACCTTATACGGAACGGAAGTCTTCATTTAAAAAAAAAATTGTATGCTTTTTAAAAATAGGGTAAAATTATACAACGAGAACCATTAGATTAATTTTACAAATTCCTAGATCTCACCAACTATTTTAGACGTAGTACCAATTCAAAAGAAATTTTCATTATATAAAAGATTATTTTTACATGTACTAGTATTTTTGCACGGATAAAATTCGAAAAGAGGCGTATCAAAAATGAAAAAAAAGCCATCATAATTAGAGCACCCACAAATTGAAAAAAATATTTTATTGGCTAGCACACTACTACTTTTGAAAAACGGTTCGAAATTAAGATCAAAATCGATACAATTCAAAAATTCCATTCCAAATTCTACCCTATTATACTATTATGGACCATCTTAAATTTGTCCAACACATTATTTGAATGAGATTTTCATGAGTCGATCCAACTACACGTGTTACTTTTATTGGTATATCTTTGTAATATAATCAAGAATATTATTAGAACAAAAAAATTATAAAATAAAATATATAACATATATATGATTATATTCTTAAGATAAAGTACAATAGAAGAAAATACAATAAAGTAAATTCTCCTGTATTTGTAAAGAGAGTGTATGAACATCCATAAACCAATATCCACAGTTAAAAACAATAATCGGTAAACATATTTCGACACATGCTTGAAAAATAACTCTCAATTTATTAAACATGGAGAAATGTGGTGTGGAATTGCTCTCTAGCTGTCGCATTGTCCACACCATCAAAAAAAAAAAATTTACAATTCTCGTCAGCATGTTTGTATTTGTTGCCCATTGCGAAAAATACTATCAAATAAAAATTCGTAAAATGCAACACATTCCATTATTCCAAATGGACTGAAAACGTATTAAAAATTAAATCGAATACTTCTGTTTTTAAGAACGAAACGTATTAAAAAGTTAAATCGAATACTTCTGTTTTTACAAAGCTGTGAACATGAAATTAAAGAAAAATAGTAAAAAAAAAAAAAAAATTGTCAGTCAAACGACTGAAGATCATCACGAAACATAATCTTAAAAATTTTTGGGACAATTATCAAAATATCATATACACAGAATGACAGAATTAAAGAGAATTTAACAAATTATCATAATTGATTGAACATAAAATTAACTGAAATGCTATTCATAGAACAACTTTTACCGGCTTGCAGTGCGACTTTATTTCATTTGTAACTTTTCTGCCAAAAATTCAACATCCTCTCAAACCCTATCCAAGGTCCTTCGAATTCCTGCGGATTAATCGAGCAATTCAACAACGATTTAAGGTAAAATTCGAACTCGAAATCGTTAACCCAATGTTTTATAGTAGTATATTAACAAATTTCGTCGAAAATCTATACGTTTTCAGTATTTTGAAAACATTCAAAACTTTTCGGAAAAAAATTGCGTTTTGTGTAAGAACTCACAAAATTAAAGGGCTAATTTCGTGATTTTTTCCACGAAATTAGCTTAATTGTTTGTTTTTCTTACGTTTCGTGCAAAATCATAAGAAACAAAAGCTTACATTTCGTGAGATTTCTCTCACGAAATGTAAGCTTTTGTTTCGTATGATTTTGCACGAAACATATGTGTTTTGGCAGTTTTACTGTTATTTCGTGGAAAACCACACGAAATTAGTGCTTGTATTTCGTGAACACAAACACGAAATGTAAGCATTAATTTCGTGTGTTTTTCCACGAAATAACTGCATTCAGTTTTTTTTTTTTATGATTTGTTTTATTTATTATTATTATTTAGACTGACGTTAATAGTGTTTATTTAACAGATGGCAGGCAAAGGGAAATCAAAGGCAATTATGCGAGCAGTTCGTGAAGAGGCTGAACATCAAGAGCGCGAGCGCGAGCGCATGACTATGTCTACACGTAGGCGAGAGTCTGAGAGAGTTGGTGAAGCCAGATCATCGGTTCCACATCCCGATGTTGGGTCTTTTCGTGCTATGGATGAGGAGGAGGAGGATGCTTTGAACCCCGTTCACGAGACTGAGGTTGTAGCTCGTGGAGGTCGTGGAGGCCGAGGACGGGGCCGTGGAGGTCGTGGTGGTCGAGCTCATACTCGAATCAATCCGGATGTGCTAGTTGGTCCATTTCCCCCGGGGGATCTGTCTTTGATTCCGAGTTTCAAGTCGCACGTAGCGACATATATTTGGAGGGGAGAAGTAAGTTAATTACTTGTTTTAATTTTAATATTATAATTTTTGTATCTTATATTAAAATACTTTTGTAGTTGATTATTTAATATGTTTTCTAAATAAATGATTGCATGAACGTCCGGTTGGACGAGTGGAGTCCCATATCAACTTCCTGAACCAATTCAACTACGAGAAGATAGTAGCTGCCCTAGAAGACATAGATGTATCCGTAGACAAGCATTTTCTGCGGATGACCGGTTTGTATCCCTTAGCCCGATGTTATTTACCTGGCCTAGATGCGTGTATTTGCTGTCCGAGATATTAAACCTCGAGTTTGAGGATATTGACGAGTCATGGAAGCATGGGGGCCCCACATGGAGGATGATACATGGACAGTTGTTGATGCCCGACACGATTATGAGACGCCGAGTTTAGATATACCTGGTGTTTATCCTCGGATCGATTTTATTCCCCGACAAGACATGTGATCAGGTAAAGCCGTGGTATATGCACGTGCTCGAGGATCCAGTGCTTGATCAGGTCGGCACGTATTCGTGGGGTTCGGCCTGTTTGGCCAATCTATACAGGGAGTTGGGTATATGCAGCCGAGCACAGTCGAGGAGCTTGGCGGGTTGCACCACCCTTCTTCAGGTAAATTTTAATATATTTTGTACTTATTTTGTTCATTTTAATATATTTTAATAAATTTTTTAAATTTTAATATATTTTAATAAATTTTAATATCTTTAAATAAAATATTGCAGTGCGATATACGAGTATTTTTCGAGATTCCAGCCGCCGGAGGAGAGCGAGCGCTACCGCGAGTTTCAGCCTCGATGCAAGAGGTGGAACGCGCCGCCAAAAGCGGGAACGCTCGAGCATATTCGAGGTTTACTCGACAATATGACAGCGGATGATGTAAGTCTTTTATATTTATGTATTTATATTTTTTTAAATATGAATTTTTTGGTTTATGTTTGTAGTTTGTTTAAATATGAATTTTTTGATTTATGTATTTATATTGTTTTCTGTGTAGGTCGAGTGGCTACCGTATGGTCGGGATATACACGAGAGTATCCCTCGTACGTTGTATCATGGCACGATCCAGTACATGTGGGTCGTAGAGCCGTATATGCCTGATCGTTGCGTCCGACAGTTCGGGTGGGTTCAGGATATTCCCCGCGGCTTGATTCCATCGATGGAGCCATGTTCACGCGGTCCCAAAGGAGGTACATCGTACAAAGTCAACTACCCATTTCCGGGTGGTATGTGGGACATGGTCCAGGCTCATTCCATTCGTGCCAACGTATACAAGACGCCACGACAACGGGGGGAAGTCGACGAGCACTACATGGAGTGGTACACCGATCATCGGACTCATCTGAAGATCAACAACCCCGACGTAGGCCCGGCTCCAGTGCATCGAGAGAATGTGAGGCCACCAGATCAACCGGCTTATTACCAGATAGTACGTGCATTGTACCCGATCACTAGGTGCACTGGACATGACTGGATGCAGCAGTTTGCCGATCTACGTGCCGATCTTGGAGATATTATGCAGCCCGCCGCTCGATATATTGGCATCGACTATGACAACGACAACGATGACGACGATCATGAGGTGCAGCCGCCGAGGAGAGCGAGGCGGTAGTTTATCGGTTTTTTTTTGCCAGTTATATATTTTTATGAACTATTTAATTTTAAAGTTTATTTTTATTATTATTAGGACTATGCATTTTTATTATTGTTAGGAACTATTTCATTTAATAATTTGTTTTTATTTTTATTAGGAACTAATTATTTTACTAATCTTGTTTATTATTATTACGAACTATTTAATTTACTTGTTTGTTGTTTTGTATTTTAATTCACTAGTTTTATGATTTGAATTTAGAAACTACGTACAACTGAAGCAATTAAAGTACACATTTAAACAACCTTACAAATTTAATCATTCCAAAAACATAGGTTAAACATATAAAATGCAAAACACAACGCTACAAATTTAAATATTCCAAAACATAAATTAAACATTAAAATGCAAAATTAAAACAAATACAAATTTAAACATAAGTTAAACTTTCAAATACCCGGCAGATAGTTATGATTATCATTACTCACACTCAATCGCCATAATCCATCCTCCGTTGATTTTTTGCCAATTAACCTGAACGGACAAGAACGTTTCTTCAATAGTACGTGTCGTCCAGATTGATATCTTGCACATGTTAAAATATGATATTTTTCTGATTAACAAGATTAATCAGTCGATGATTATGACTAATTGCTGTGTCTTTTGCCCACATAATTAACGCTTCTCTACTATCATACACAATACCACGTTCAAAGAAGTGACTATGATCGTGAGATTGTTCTCTTAGTTGGTGCATAAATATTTAAAATTAAAAGACAATATTTAAGGGATTTCGTAGAAAAACATACGAAATGTAAACTACAATTTCGTGTAAAAACACACGAAATAAGAGCATTTCGTAGGTTTTACTACGAAATGTAAGCTTTAATTTCGTATGCTTGTCTACGAAACAAGCAACAAGCGATTTTAAGACATATTTCGTATAGTATTACACGAAATGAAAGCATATATTTCGTGTGTTATAATACGAAATGTCTGAAAACGTTGGAAATGAACAAAAAACGTGTATTTTCACCTCAAAATCGAAGCCGTTGTCATCCATGTCGATAATACTTGTGCTCTAACTGATATTGGTCGAAAAATTACTCAAATTGAAAAATTTCAAGAATGAAAGGTTGAGAGTGTTTGAGAGGAGATTTGGAAAAAAATTGGAAAATAAAAAAAAAATGAATTATTTTGCACTGCGAGTGATAAAAACCGCACTGATAATAGCAAACCCCTAAAATTAATGTGCTATAGTTTCCTCTCTTCAGACGGTTTACATAGAGTGGGAAGAAAGACTTTCAACATAGAAACCGGCCAGGGAAGAAAAACAAAAAATAAAAATAAAAGATGAGCGTCAACATTTGGGAAAAGAGAAAAAAAAAACTGCTGAACAAAAGAAATTAAAACTTCTTTGACTGTGTCTGCCAAGAATGGAGAAAATGGAGGAAGAATAGGAATGGGATTGGGCGGTTTTAATATTCTAGGAATTCTTTTATTTTACCGTGGGATTTTTTCTCTTTTTTTTTTTTTTTGTTTTTTTGATTTTTTTTTTTTGTTTTTTTGTAATCTAATAAGAGCAACTCGAATAGTAGGTATTAAAATGAGGCATCTAAACCCTTAATTGATGCTTGAAATAATATTTTGGTACTTCGAAAAAACTTATATGCTCCAACCCGCAGGAATCAAATAAATTATTTTATTTTTAAATATGTATTAAACATAAAATAATAGATATATTTGGTCCCTATTCCATAGGAATTTGTTAGAAAATTTATTTTTTTTACATTGAAATTGCAGTTCCTAATTTCTAGGAATATTTGATAGTTGGTTTTATTGGGTGCATTTTTGCACCTCTAGGATATAAAGTATCAAAAAAACTACCCCTTTGATGCTTCCGTTGGAGAAGAAATTTTAAGTTTTGGGAATCAAAATGGAAGTTTTATCATATAATACTCCATTTGATTCCCCCATTGGAGTTGCTCAAATAATTTAAAAAAACCGTCAAAAAAAATAAAGAATAATAATAACTTCCAATAAAATGGACGAAAAATATTTCACAATAACGAGTCTAGGGTTTCGGGGCAAACCTTTCTTTTAAATTTCAAGAATAATATCAAAATTTTGTAAAACATTTTTTTTAAAAAGATTTTTTTAATATCAATTTACAATTTTTTTTTGATAAGATATCAATTTACAAATTAATTCATATTGAAAATATACAAATAATCGTCTGAAATTGAACTTAAGTTATACATTGTAATTTTTACACTATTCTTAGATCTATCAAACCTTATTGGTGACATCCCCTCGACCAATTTGCGTCATTATATATGTATTTTTGTTTCGACTATTAAAGATAACTTATAAAATTAATTCGTTGATATATATACAATCCAAAGTGTGAAACACCAAACCATCAAATTCACCAAACCATCAAATTCCTACTAGCATACGACACACACAATAAAAAAAAAATTAAAAAAATCACTTGCACATTTGAAAATTCTAATTTTTTTTCCTCGAAATTTACAGTTATAATAGCAATGTTAATTTTTTTTTTTTTTTATATTATAAGTTACTAATTTTTGTGAACAATTTTTTTCATACAAATTTCTGAAATATTTAGATGTGTGTACTACATGGATAATTGTATTTTACCCACACATATATGATACGATATAACTCGGCAAAGTTTCACAGATACCGATTCCTTAGACCAAAAACGAGAGGAGGAAGAAGAATTTCAGCACAAAGTTAAACCCGGAAAATAATGTGGAATTTGTCCGGAACCAACAATATAAATTATTCGCTTAACAAAGTTATGACTTGCAAGTTCATTGATCGGAACCAAAGATCAAGACCGGAGCAATCTTCCTCCCCACCAAGCAAATTTGCCCTTACAGGTTTTTGCATGGTTTAATTCAAAATTAACTAAAAACCCTAACACGGATGTTTGTTCTTCCTTTATATTACGTTATGCTCATAATAGAATTTTTCTTCTTGTACAGACAAAAAAAATTCTTACGTGTACAGGAAATACAACCGGCCCAAAAAGCCGAATTCCACGTTTAGCTGCATGGAGTAATATTTGTTTCGAGATTTCATCAAATACATACTATGGTCATCCATATAGACACTACAGTATTGATGATGTAATTACTTAGATTACCTGGGGTAGTGCAGAAAACGAGTTGTGAGAGCAAAGCGGATCAGTAGCTTGACAACTTGATGATCCTGAGGTCCCTGCAAAATGAGCACACGTGAACTAAGCCGGGGGTTGATCCGGCGGAAACCCCTCCTACGCTCAAGTCAGATGTACGGATTGTGGAGATAGTAGAGAGAATAAAACTCTAGATTACTTGTGAATAATAGAACGTACCTTAGGGAATGAGTTCAAACCTTTATTTGTAGCTTAGTTGAGATTTTCGGGCCCAAACCTTACTTGAAGGTGATTGGGCATCGGTGATAGTGGTCTTCAATATTGGGCTTGTGCCCCAGTAGGTAAATAATTTGTAGGCCCATTGGGTTGGCCTAATTAGTTCACGTGATCTGATGGGAGCGCGCGATCCAAGGTGGCCTTGGGAAGGCGCGCGCGCGTGCTTGGGAATGCGCGCGCAAGTGCTTCCCCCCAGGCGCGTGTGAGCACGCGCTACTCTTTAAATTTTTTTATTTTTTATTTTTTTTAATTTTTTTTCTCCTCTGCTGAGGCGCGCGCGCGTCAGGCGCGTGTACGCCACGCTCGCTTCTTCCTTTTTTTATTTTTATTTTTTTTTCTCTGCGGACGCGCGCGCGCGTCAGGCGCGCGCGTCAGGCGCGTGTACGCCGCGCGCGCGTGCTGTGCACGCGCACAGCACGCGCGCTTTTTCGCTTTTTTTTTCTTTCTTCTTTTCGTTTTTTTTTTTCCTCTTCTTCTTCTTTCTTCTTTCTTTCTTC
>NW_012194968.1:25827-50811 GCF_000504015.1 Erythranthe guttata
TATATATATATATATATATATATATATATATATATATATTGCATTTAACAAAAAAACATGTTCGGTCGCCCGATGGGCCGGTAGTAATGGATCCAGGTCTTAATTTAGGCCCCTAAATAAAAGCAAAATCTGTTAAAATTTTGGCCACCGTCGGAAAGACGTGGAAAAAGGACATATGCCACCGGGCAGATTCACAACAGATGGGCTTTGGGTGGGATAGTGGAATCAGGTAGTATATGTTTTGCTACTTTTTATTATCTAATCCATATATATATGTATGTATCTAAGTATTTTACTATATGATTTTCTTGTGTTAACTAAAATTTTCTGTTTTTTGAATACTATACTACCTCTATCTGTTTTTTAAATTTGGATAATCGCAAGGCACAACTGAAAGTATATCATGATTTTCTTGTTCTTTCAAGGTCCTAGCTGCATTAAAAAGCATATGTCTATGAGGGTGTCGACGCATCTGCAATATATGAAGGTGTAAGATTTGTTGTGCATTGTAAGTTTTACTATTTATTGAGTCAATTTTGCTATATGTGCAATTCGCAGCTTAAGCCCAGTACTGGAGGAACTCGAAAGTAGAAAACAAGGAACTATTCGAATGCTGAGGCTTTTATTGGTGTGCAATTGAAATACATCCTTTAATTTTATGTCTTTTTATACAATGAGGACCATTAGATTAATTTTACAAATTCCCAGATCTTACTAGTTATTTTAGAAGTAATATTAAAAGAAGTTTTCAATATGTAAAAAATAATTTTTAGAAGTATAAGAAAAGGAATTCCAAGGATAATATCGAAATATTGTAAAATGTTTTATTTTTATAGATTTTGTTAATATCAATTTACACATCAATTCATATTGGGAATTCAATCAAAATATATAAATAAGTAAATAACCATCTCAATTTGGCTCCATTTGGATGGAGGAATTTAGAGGGGATTTAAAATATCATTCCTTATCAAATTCCTCAATTCAAACAAGTCCAAAAGAGTTATTATTATGAATTTCAAATCGCCATCCTAATATTACGTGCATAATATAAACTCTTGTGTGTACAGGAAATACCCGCTGCCCAAAAAGCCAAATTCCACGCTTAACTGCATGGAGTAATATTTGATTCGAGTTTTCATAAATTTACATAGTATATTTTTTAGTTACGATCGTCCATATCGACACTACAATATTCTTTTAGAAATATTTTCAGAAATTAAAATCGGATCAGAGAGAGAGAGAGAGAGAGATTATACAATCAAATGCTTAAATCCATACGATCATCATCCGTAGCGGATTCACTATTGCAAAAGCCGCAAGTATCATTCAAATTGAATTTCATACGCAACGAAGAATCGGCCCGTTTCTCCATCCATTGCAATCTCCTCTCTAGAGCCAAAACAGCAATATGCATGATCCTTGTCTCAACTTGGGCAACCTTAGCACAAGACCGCAGTAAAACGTAATAATCGGCATGAACAGCATATACATACACATCTTCCCTTTTCCGAGCATAATGTATATAGTCTTTCCTCTTCACATTACTCCTCGGTGGAATATAACAGAATTTATTATCTTCCATATCCATCTTCATTCGCTTTATTGCCAAATCTTTCGAAGCTCGATTTTCACGCGCTGAATCCTGATCACCGTACGAATAATCTTCGACCCTGGTCTTATTTTTGTCAATTTGTTTTTTAATATCCTGAAACACTCAAAATAGAAATAATTATGTGAATGTAGAGACTGAGTTCACATTCTCATTAACAAAAACAGAAACTATTAGGCCTCGTTTGGTTGGGGAGATTAGCCATGATTAACTAAATAATTGGACTTTAGTTTGATGTTTGGTATCATCAGTAACTTGCCGGGTCGACCCGCAAATATTATGTTATCATGGCTTTCTTGCCTTCTAGGCATGTTTTTTTATTGGATCTTCCAACGTTCAATAATATAATTGGGTTTCATTAGACTATTTAATCTTATCTCGGCAACCAAACGAGGCCTTAACATACTACTAAACAAGATAGCATTAACAATTAAAAGCACCTTGTTATTCTGATAAAACTCCCACAACTCGTCCAGCAACTCGTTTTCTATCTTCAACAACTTTAATTTTTCAGGATCCTTATATGATGGCCGTAATCCAGGGAAAACTACATCCTTGCAATAATCGAGGTACGACGGCAAATCGCTGGAATATTCTGCAAAACGAGGCAAAAAAAAAAAAACTAGATTAATTATGCCTTCTATCTCAAGAAACTAAATAAAAGTATTGCAGTTCAAGAAATTAATTATGTCCGGTGTTATAAACTAATTACCTTGTTGCATGTCATCCGTCTCATTATATTTTGCTTCTAGAATCTGCATAAGCTCCGAATTGGGATTCTTATTAGACAGGCTAGATTCCCACATTCCGTAACCATTAATGCCGTAAAGAACCCTAATCGCCACAATCACTATCGACACGACACACCCACGTGTAGGAATTCTAAGCTCATTAGCCGAAAGGTACAATTCAGGAGGATTCGACCACTCACATATACGGCACGCCAAAGGGAGCAATTCCTCAATTGGAAGGGATAACTGCCTCAAATAGCGTGAAGCAACTGCGTGGAAGTTCACCGGAGGCAACTGCAGACGAATCCTCCGAGCAACATCGGCCGCCATTGACTCCAACTTCTGCGACGAAACGGCTTTTATAGGTCTGAACATACAGCTGGCAAGGATCGGGCATGCATTTGACCGAGGACTGAATTTATTTTCGATTTCAAGAAAAGCGGAAAAATAAGGAATCTTTCCTTCGAGGGTCCAATTGGATATGTCCGATGGGGTAATTGGCTCCCTAGCTAAATGACAGACGAGGAACGAGATAGCTAAAGAAAGAGATATAGGTATTGCCGATTTAAGTGATCTGTACCATACGTATATTATACGCTTCCGATGAATATTAATAGGTTCGGAACCATATCTATCCCCGGGATGGGAAGATTCGTTATCTTCTTCCCCTGAAACACGAATTGGGAAAATAAATAAGCTAAAATACATTTCGTATTCGAAAAGACAATGAAGAATTTTACCTTGTATCTGAGACTCTGAATCTTGAAAAGTTTGGTCGGCCCATTCATCGGAGGTAATCCTAGTGGAAGCCACAAACCTTAACCAAAGAGGTCCGACAAGCCCGATAATCAAAGGGCTAACATTAAACTTGTCGACTAAAGCCCGGCACTGCAATTGGATCATAAACTGAAGGCCGTTCAAGTATCTCGATCTAATCTCGGAATAATACTCCTCATAGCTAATTGAATTATTGTTCTCAAAATCAATTGTGGGTACAGTTGGTTCAACGGGATTCGCGCGGCGGGATGTGTTGCAACCTTTAGAGTAACGGATGTTAAGCTGCTCTTCGTCAAGACCGGTAGCGATAATATCCATATCCCGTTCGCTGCAGTTGTCACAATAGAAGTAGCCATCATCATCGGATTGCGTAAAGCCAACGTTGCTCTCACAGTTTCGGCATTGCTGCTCTAATCTCTGTACCATTGCACCTATTCGAATATATGGACAATGTATCGACTCTTTTCGTGAAAACTAGGTAATGAAAACGTTAAAAAGATTAATGAAAATCATCATAATGCAGCGAAATCAGTCAAATTATATGTCGGGTATTAATCAACGCGACTCTGAATTGACATTTTAAAGACAATAGCAAATATCAAAACAGAAGTATCTTGCTGTTAAGCGCCTTGCCCCTAGGACTATTTGGTCATGGGTTCGAGACACCAGGAGGGGAATCGGGGAACCAGTAATTATGTAGCCGAAGAAAAACTGAGCATATACACAGTTTCCTTTGAGAATTCAAAAAAAATTACATATTTTTATCTCAATCATAATTCCTATAACAAAATTGAGTAAGAGAGTTCGAAGTGAAAACAAGCATAGTTAATAATAAAAAAAAAAAACAATACACATAAAATAGCGAACGAAAGAAATTGTAGGATTAAATACTTTGATCAGAAAGTTGTCAAGAGACTCACCCGAGTTTGGGATTCTACGTATTAAAAATATATTCCAATATAATTCGGGTCGGAGAGTTTTGCTGCTGTCGCGCCAGAGTTAGGGGTGCGCGCCACAGAAGATGGAGAAGCGGCGGGCTTTTGAAAGTAAGAGACGGATACGTACACTGTCGGATTAAGGTAAATTACAGTCAACACGAGGGTAATGTTAAATTACGAAAAACACCCTTTATATCTAGGTCATTACAGTCACCCACTAACTATGAATCTTCTAATACGTCCACCCGTGCAGTAGTAAATTTAGTGGAATCTTCTAGATTATGTGGAGGATTCTTCTGTTTGTAATCCGTTTTATCATATTACAGCTCGACATTTTAAAAATAAGATAATCATAAGATATTAAGATGCATCATATTGTGGTGTATCTGAAACTGTTTTATTTTTTTGCACAAAACGAGTACAAATTAGAGAACATTTCACAAAATCTAGAAGATTCTATTGAATTTGACACCATATTGATGGATGTAAAAGAAGACTCATAGTTGATGGGTAGTTGTAAATACTTAAAAGAAATAATTTACCCTAAAGATTAATCCAACCACTCCCACTTATTATTCTAGGGATACCTAAGTGATATGTCTTATTGGACCGACCCAGTGAACCTACGATTTGTTTATCTAATAGACCACAAGCCCAATTTAAAGGTTCAATACTACAAAAGCTCAGACACCTTCAAATAAAGTTTGTGCCCAACAAATTAAGATCAATCCACTCAACATGATATAAATATATTTGTTAAAGATACGTTCTATTATTCAAGCAACTCGACTATTCGTATTCTCTGGATTATTTCACAGCCCAAATATCTAACTTAATCATCGGAGGGGCTTCTGCCGGATCAACCTCCGACTTAGTTTACGTTTACTTTTTACGCAGGAATCTCCATATCATTAAGGTGTTTCAGGACCATCTACCTTGTGAGCAAGTGATCCACTATGCTCTCCCAGCTCATTATGTCTCACTATTCAAGGTGAACGAATTCTAATTTTATCACTAGGTTAGGTCAAATTATATTTAGATCCTCTCAGATTTTTAAAAGTACATATATCTCATGGTTGGTCTCATCTATAAATTCAACTCAAATGCATCAATTGAAATTTACCTCACCCCAATATTGTTTTTGATTTAACAAAAAAAAATTATAAAGATTAAGGGCACGTTCGGTTACCTATATTGGATTAGATGGATTGGATTAACTTTCTACTGGCTAGACATGGCCACGGGCCGGTTTTGGGCCCGGAACCGGCCCGTTGACGGCCCAAACCGGCCCGTTGACCAAGTAAACCGACCCGGACCCGTGAACCGGCCCGTCCTCCCCGGGACGGGCCCGGTTCTTAGAAATGGTGAACCGTGAACCGCCGGGCTGGCCCGGCGGTTCACCCGGATTTAAAAAATCAAAAAAATTCAAAAAAAAAGCAAATAACGGCTAGTGAACCGGCCCGAACCGGCTCGGGTGAACCGGCCGTTATTTACTTTTTTTTTTAATTGTTTCCCCCCCATTTTTTCCTATAAATTCGAAATCTTTAAAAATTTGAATTTAAAATTGAGTTCAAGTCTTTTCATTTATTTCCTTTTTCTTTTTCTATTTAAAAGTACTTCTTTTAATTTACTTATTCATAAAATATTTCACAAAAAAAAAAAAATTCAAAATTTCCGGGCCGACCCGGAACCGGCCCGAACCGGCGGGCCGACCCGGCCCGCTGAACCGCCCATACTACGGGCCGGTTCCGGTTCCGGAAAATGTGAACCGTGAACCGGTTTGAACCGGCCCGAACCGGCCCGTGGCCGTGTCTACTACTGGCTAATTAATTATTTAGTCAGTAGCATGATCGGTTTCTTAGATTAGATCTTCTATTAAATTTGTTAAATTCAGTTATTATATATGAATTGTCTACAAAACCACTTAATTTAAAATAATACGATATGATTTTAAGGATAAAATTGTCCTTTTCTTTTTAAATTACCCCCTATTAAATTAATCTCTCGGGAGGGGTTCTACTAATTTAATGCAATAATAGCATTTAATAGCGGGCTTTGATTTTAGTAGCGGATTTGAAAAAATGTGAATCTTATCAACCAGACGCGTTATTAGTCCATACTATTTAGTCAATAGAATCTTATAGGAGTAACCGAACGAGCCCTAAAGACTATCCCTTGAGAAAAAAGTACATCAAATTCATTATTTTTTATTTAAATAAAATTTAAAAAGGGTAAAAATGATGTTTTTTTATTAACTTCTTTAAAGGTTAAAAATGGAATTACTATCATTTTTTTCTTCTTCGTTCAAGTAATCACTTTTGGTAAGTTAATGAGGGTCAATTTTTATTTTAAGGATTGTTTTTAAATCGGGTAAATAAAATAGGATTATTTTCATTTTCACAGGTGTAAACAAATTGGGGTTCGGCGTCCGGTCCGATGGTGAAATCAGCTGGAGTCGCCACCAACCACGACACACTCTTTTTATGTTTTTTATAAATTCTAAATTTGAATTAATGTCTTTGTTTTACTCCCTCCGTCCCAATTTAAATGACGTTTTGGGTTGTTTCACACATATTAAGAAAATCAATAAATGTGTATAGATTATAGTAAAAAGCATAGGAAAATACTAATATATCGTTGACATTAATTGTTTTACAACTAACTAATTAGGAGTTATAAAGGGTAAAATTGAAAATAGTGCAATTAATGATGCATTGTAAATCTAAAATGACAAATAATTTGGGACAAGAAAAATTCTCTAAAAAGACATATAATATGGGACAGAGAGAGTATTTATGTAAATAATTTGTGTGCTCAGATTAGAGATTAGTGTTCCAACGGCTAGAAGTGGTGAAGAACACCTCGATAAGCGTGTTTTGACTGGAATCGTCAGTCACGGGGGCGACACCTTTCTCTCTTCTATGCATTCGCTTCGGTCAATGGCGACTCCTTTCACTCTTCTCTATAATTCGCCCACTTACCCCACTTCTTTCCCTCATCTCCAAAATATCCGCCCTTGTCCAAAAAAAGAAAACACGACAACAATTTTGAACCAAGTTCCGGCGACTCCATCCACCGCCGGTGGTTCCATTAACCGCAGCCCCACACACCGCCCTGCTGACCAACTCGCCGGTTGTTGATTCCTGTCACTGCAGCTGTCCAACCCACTCATCGCCGGCCCATTCGTCGCCGTCCGACCAACTCACCGTCGCCCCGCCTCACAGCCGTTTATAGACGCAATAAATTAATATAATTTATATTATATTAAAATTGAATTCCAAGATTATAATTAGTCTTGAAAAATAAGTCATGAAAATAAATATCAATTAATCTTTGACCAATATGATTATTTCTTTTATTCCAAGTTATAAGAGATAATTATCAATTTAAAGAGAGTTAATCAAATCGTACCACGTCATCAAAGAAGACTAACAAAAACTCTTATTCTACCACTATAAATAGAGACCCTCCCTTCATAATTCGGGGACTACTAACGAAGCAGAAATCGTAGGAGCAAATTCTCTCTACAATTCAAGAAGCAAGGAAGAAGAATTCGTAGAAGGTAAGATTCTCTCTCTACATACAAAGTGTTCTTCGTCAATTCAAGGTGTTATTGAGCAAATTCAAGGCGTTCTTCATCAAATCCAGTGTTCGATTCGAGATAACGGTGCTAAACCATTGGATTAACGTCAATAAAATTAAGTCAAGATTATTGGAAGATTGAAGGGCCAAATCCATCAAGAACTTTAAGATCTTCAAGTCAAAGTTAGTCAAACTTCAACGTTCGCTCCGAGATTCAAGTCGCGAGACCCTCGGAAAACGTTGTTTAAAATTCAAAATCACAACGATCCGACCTTGAAAATTCAAGTCAACTATATATTGTTCTTGAAAGAAGAATCAAAGGATTAAAATAGAGATTGTAACCCACAATTTATTTATTTTAATTCAATAAAAATTATATTTTTTCAATATTTCTTGTCTATTTATATCGCAGATAATAATTTGTTGTTACACGGGGTATGTCCCATTCTACAAGGTAATAATTTATTTAATTATAGCTTATGTTTATTCATTAAATATTTAATCATGTATTTATTATTTGTTTAATTATAGCACTGTATTTAATTATTTATTTAATCGTAGCACGTGGACTTAATTATAACATGTGGCTTTAATTAATTGTACAATTATAGCACGTGCATTTAATTAATTAATTATTTTATAGAATGAGTTAACTCAAAGATTGCAAATCACGTGTAGTTTAAAACGTGTGCCAAATTACTAAAAGGGGCTTTAAGATATAGGTCCCTGGTGAGAAACTTTATTAGAACTAAATGACAAGTCAAACTAAACATTTGCTTCACATCCTTTATAAATTTTATTCCAAAAATACCCCTCATACACAAAAAATAAAATTTGCATCAAGTAATATTTAAACTGTATTTATCATTTTCATTCTGCATTTAATATTTTAAATTTTACATCTAGCATTTTTGTTATTATTTTTTTTCGTCGATCATTTTCCTTTCTGCATTTTCGTATTTTTTCATCATTATAATAATCTATTTTTTCCTTTTCTTTCTACATAATATTGAATATTATGATTTTTTTTTTTTTAAATTCGGCCATAGAAATTGTAGGAAAGTTGTAGTAGACCATAGTCACGTATAGACATCCATAGAAAACTGTAGTAATCTGAAGTCACAATATTCTTAAAACTCTAACTCCTCCTTTGAATCCTAGCCGCTAGACACCATAGACACCCATAGACAACTGTAGATATGAAATCGAACGCCCTTTGAATCCTAGCCGTTAGACACCATAGACACCCATAGACAACTGTAGATATGAAATCGAACGCCAACGTCAAGCCGCTAAAGATATCACAAACCCCACCCACATTGTCGTCGCCATCCCCCACCCCCTTATCGCTGCGTCACCGGCACCATCCCCCAACCACGAGGGCCGCAAACCAGCGAACGCCATCCTCATGGCCAACACCGCGTCACCATGTTCAATTATTAATTTTCAAGTTAGTAGTTAATTATTGCAATATTGTGTTCCAGATAACTTAAAATTCAAATTGAAATGAATGATTAGAAAAAAATAAATTATGAATATAACTCTCAGTTCATCACAAATTTAAAAACAAACAACTAAAAAAAATGCATAATTGAGACACTAGTCAAAATGGAAGTGTTCTATAATCATCATTTTTTTCCAACTTCATATGTTTATATCTACATATATATATATGTATATATACTATGGCAGTTCAAAATCGGAGGCGTGTCCGGAACTTGTCCGTGTTCGTGGACTCATCGTCATCATCGTAGTTGGCTCTCCGAATTCATCCTCATCGCTCTTCCCGTCGGAGTATGCGACTCGATCTCCCCTTCGGCGTATCTACCGTCAAACATTTTTATCATTTTATTTTATTAATCTATCTCTATTCTCTCACACACAGACACACACAGGAGAAAAATAATTACCTGGTTGTTTGGGGGGTTTTGACTTCCATCGATTTCTTCGACATAGAGATTTTACTGATCATAATTTCCGGGCAGCGACGATTTCCTCCCCGACGGCGAAGTGAACGGATCCTCCACCGGAACGACGCTCTCGTCGCAAGTCGAAGCCCCATCGCTTCCCGATTCAGAGTTCTCCCTCTGGCTCACGTTAGCCCTCTCCCTCTCCGTAACCCTATACGCAGACATCTTAAACGGAATCTGCCAAATCGACATCAAATTCGAGTTCCCAATCAACGGAAACCCCCTCACAATCCCCAATTCAATCTCCCCAAAATCAATCGGCGGCATCGGCGCGTCGATCTGGCTGTGCTCATGGTTCATCGCCAAAAACCTCTTCGCATAGTGAAACACCCGGCCGTTGATTCGGATCCGTCGCCCAACATTTCTTCGTCAGATTCGTGATATACTTCGCCGCCCCTGCTCCTTCTCCCACAACGCTGCCTCCACCACGACGCTCTTCGCTGCCCCTGCTCCTTCTCCCTCCGTCGCCGGCGACGGCGGCCTTCATGGTGTTACTGGAGAAAAAGAAGAGAGAGAGGAGAGAAAAAGAGAGATGGGAGCAAACGTGAGAGCGAGAGAACGGCGAGAGAGAACGTGAGAGAGAGAAAACGAAAGGAATAAGATATTATATTTAGGTTATAAGGGCAAATTAGGGATTAAAAAAATTAAAGGATGTGCCTCATATATTATTTGAAAATAGGGATTTAATTAAAAGATTAAATTTAAGGTTGTCATTTAGTTCGAATTAGGTTTGATTTGAGGGGCTCCTAGCATATTAACCCTTACTAAAATGTGCTTAATTGTAGTTCTATTAAATAAAATAAAATTAAAATCGATAATTAATAATTATTTCCTTAATCTTTTGAAGATTGATGGCGGCTAGAAATAATGTTAAAGTGTACATGCACTTTGGAGTAATGTTATTAGAATCGAACCGAACCGAACCGGTCGGTCAAACCGGTTCGACCGTGACCCAGCGATAACGCGGTCCGATCTGACCTCTAAAATCGGGTCTTTCGCACATGGACAATTGCTATCAAACCCAAACTTACGTATTTGTAATTTGACTCCTCTCTCAATTTCTCATTCACAAAATTTGGAATCGAACTAGAATTAGATACCCCATGTACGAATTCATCTATTTGCAATTTTCATCACTTCATATACCTAGGGATCTTTTGCCAATCATTTATTGTACAATTTGTTTTTTGGTTATTAGCACTGCAGTATAGTTCTTTATCATAACTCAAAATTCACCGTGATCTTTGAAGATTTGGCCTCCCTACAAATACAATGTCTCAATGCATCAATTGAAAATTGCATGCAGATTTCCTTCACGTTACGAGATACAATTGAAATCTATATACACTCGTTTGATTCATCCATTTTAGTACAACACAAATAAGACATATGAAATAATTTCATAACAATGTACAAATCAAGTATCATAATTGACGAACAATAAAAAAATTACTCCCTAACCCGACGAGATAAATAGATAATAAAGAGATGGGGATTCAATTGCCATTCTTTGTATTCTTGCTTCGATAATGTTGTTGTCGACGAACGAAGAAGAAAGAAACGAAAGATATAGAAGAACACAAAAAAAAAATAAAAAAAATAGGGGCATTGTGGCTATTCTCTCAAGTATGTAGGGATCTATATGTAGGAATTTCAAAAAGCAGGGCATTTCATAGGGATTTTAATTTTAATGAGGACTGAAGTGTAAAGTAAAGTATGATTTGGGGAGTTTAATATAAATCTGGAAAGTACAAAATTTGGAAGCGGCCATTAATGAAAGTGCCGTTCTCTTGTGTTCAACAATGGCTACCATTGTCTACCCTCCTTTAATCCCACCAAACACCCGCCTCCGATCCCGCCGCCCCTTTTCCCGGCAACTTCCGCCACGCTGTAACACAACCATCACCGCCTCCGCCACCACTGAAAACCTCCGAGTCGTTTTCGCCGCCGGAGGCACCGGCGGCCACATTTACCCCGCACTAGCCATAGCCGACGAGCTCAAAATCTCGAAACCCAAGACCCAGTTCCTCTTCGTCGGAACCCCCAACGGCATGGAGGCCACCGCCGTACCCGCCGCCGGCTACCCCTTCACCGCCGTCCCCACCGCCCCACTCGCCCGCCCTTTAATCTCCTTCCAAAACTTCTTCCTCCTTCCATATCTCCTCACAAAATCCACACTCAAGAGCTACAAAATCATACGCGAATTCGATCCCCACATTGTTATCGGCACCGGCGGCTTCGTTTCGTTCCCGACTTGCCTCGCCGCCGCCATTAGAGGCGGGGGTAAGCTACTGATACAGGAGCAGAATTCCGTACCGGGTATCGCAAATTTAGTTCTCTCCCTATTCGCTGATAAAGTCTGCGTTGCCTTTAATTCCACCTTGGAGTGTTTTTGGCAGAAGTACAAGTGTGTTGTGTGTGGGAATCCTGTGAGATTCTCATTGACGAAGCAGACGTGTACGAAATCTGCCGCCAGACGGCATTTCTTTCCGAATGCGGCGGTTATCGGGAAGGAGAAGGTGGTGTTGGTGCTCGGAGGTTCATTAGGTGCTACTACGATTAACATCGCTCTGTCTAATGTGTATTGTTCGATGTTGAACGAGAACGAAGACTTGTTCGTCGTTTGGCAGACGGGATTGAAGGCATTCCGTGAAATCGAGAGCCGTGTGAGAAACCATCCTCGGCTACTTCTTTCTCCGTGAGTGTTGCACTACCGTAATTTGATTTTAATTCTTTTTAATTTTATTTGTTTCGGTTATCTAGTAGTGCTGATATTGCGAAGGTTCTTGAATGCTATGGATTTGGCATATGCAGCTGCAGACGTAATTGTTTCGAGATCTGGCGCGATGACTTGCTCTGAAATCTTGGCCACGGGGAAACCTTGTATTTTGGTACTTAAAATCTTAATAGCTTAATTAGCTTAATTCGATTGCATGAGGCAATCGTATGTTCCTTTTGCGTTTTCGTTTCTCTAATCAAGCTACGTTGGTTGGACTACTCGTGGTTTTATAAGTCCGGAATAAGATCGAGATAGAAGCATAATTTTTGGGAGGGGTGGAGTAGTGTAATTTTAGTTTACGTATACGTAAATATGTCTTATTCGATTCTTGGGATTTTTGTAGGAAAACGAGATACAGTTAAATTAATGCAGTGGGGACCAATCAAATTCTATTAATGTAGCGAAATATTAATTTAATGAAATATTTTTTAGCATGTCGTCTTCGAGTCGGGACCGAGGAAGCATATTATTTAAACGAGGTTATTAATTTATCGAGGTTCTACTGTACTAATTTTAAGAGGGGGATGGTGTAAATTTGAAATTTTCACGTGCCTAGTAGAATATATTTTTAATTTGAAATTATCCGACAGACTAAAGATACTCTAGTTTTGTTACCCATCATCGATTTAGTATCATGTTCATGTGCGTAGCTGTAAATACAAAACTAAAGATACTCTACTTTTTTTGTCGATAATTAAGTTTTTTCGTTTTTCAAATATTGTAGATACCATCGCCGAATGTTGCAGAGGGACATCAGTTCAAAAATGCTTCTCTAATGGCTGATTTAGCTGGTTCAAGGGTTATTCTCGAAGACGAGCTGAACTCGGTCACACTTAGAAATGCCATCCAAGAAATTGTCGGTATGAATTCTTACATTTTCTAATAGCTCCATCGAAATAGTCGTTAGCCTCAACAATTCGAACGAATTGCATCTTATCACGAGATTATCCAAAACGGTTCAATGGGATTTATGATATTAGCCTTATTAATTTAGAATTTGCTTTCGTAACGTTTTTATAATTGACAGGAAACGAGAGAGTGATGGCAGAGATGTGTGAGAGGGCTGTGCAAGCTGCAAAGCCAAATGCCTCGGCTCTGATCGTTGAACATATACTTTCCCTAACACGCGAACTAGGTTTCAAGCATTGAGGAATAAATGAACTTGTGTAAGCTTTCTTGAAAAGCTGTTGTTTTAGTGATTAGTTGTTTTGTTAAATGTCTTGTGCTTCTGCGCGAAACCAATTCCTACTGTACGAGGGCGGTGTTACCAATTGCTGTCAGTAATTTAAACATTTGAATTAGTTCATCTTTCAAATTTGATTTTTCTTTGTCTTTTTAGAACAATATTATTCGTTCCGGTTTTCGAAAGTTCCGATTTCTGATTTGTATGATTATAATTGGAATTTATGTGATTTCTGATATCCGGATTAGATTTAATTTTCAATAATAATTAAAAAAGGTCCATATTTATTTGCTAAACTTACGTTTATAATACCAATCAATACAATTGGTTTTTAAAAATAAATAAAAAGATTTCTGGATACTGTACCTGATGAAATACACTGGATTATTTTAAATCGTAAATCTATAAAAATAACTACTCACTAAGAACACATACACATAGGTACTAAGAACACATACACATGGGTGTTTGTCTTTTATTCATGCGTAGATCTATGGTTTAAAATCATCCGGACTATTTCACCGGGTGCATCTACAAAATCAGATTTAAATGTGGCTTGGGTCAGAAAAAAATCCCATTTTCCCAAATTCTGAATTTTTTTTTGAATGCTATATCTTAAAATTAGAACAATTACAAACATCTTATAATATAATCCCACAACATAAAAATAAAAATATTAATGTTGAATAAGCTCCAAGGCTTTCAAAAGCACCTCCCTAAATCTGACAAAATCAAGAGTCACATCTTGATTTTTCAAATACACAGCATGAAAATGAATAAACCCCTTCTTGTACACGGCACCCGGATCGCTATAAACCTCGCTACCGACCGGATATTTTCCCAACAACGAGCTCTCGTTCAAGCCCACTTTGTACTCCAAATACCTCAAATTCATGTCCTTTGGAGGCAAAGTGAAGTAAGGCTTAGCCCACAAATCCGCACCAAACGGTATAATTTGAATCACAACCGCGTTTTCAGGCAAGAACACCATGTTTGTGAGACCGGCACCATGCACTCCCATCAACACGTCGAACGAGTTCACTAGTTTCGCCACCACCGTTAAATTCAACCCCATTTCTTCCACCACCACATCGAATCCCACCTTCCGAGCCATTTCGGCTACTTCAATCTCGTTCTTTATGAACCGATTTTTTTTTCTCGACACGATAAGCATGCGAGGTTTTTTATTACTATAAGCACTCGTGCTTATCACGGATTCTCTCTCTAAAGAATACGTGCTTCGGAGGAAGTGCTTGAAATCTCGCATGGAGTAATGCGGTGGGATTGAAGGGTCGATGCCGAATTCTTTGTGGGATTTAAGACCGACGATTGTTTTTGGAAAGCATAGGACTTGGTTTTCCTCGTTGTTAGTGTCGATAATTTCGTATTTGGAGAGTTTGTGGAGTACTAGGTTGTATTTGGAGATCCACGTGGAGCGTTTGTCGGATACTAGGAAGATCACTTGTCTGTTGAATTGGCGGGAAGTTAGGTAGAGTGGAATGAGGAGATCGGTGAAGTCGTGGAAGTGGTTGCCGGAATATCCTCCGATGGAGAATATTACGGCGGGGACCGTGAAATTCCGGCCGCAATCAAGTGCATGCAAATTTTCCGGCAATTGATGATTATTGATGGTGATGATGTTCCAAGTGGTGACGTAGTCTTTGATGAAGTTGTCTCCTTTTCGGGCGTAGGGTTTTATGGCGGTGGAATAATTTGTTTGACCGTCAAAGGTGGTCGTCGGATGAATGTAAATGGTGGTTGTGTTTGCATGGATTCTTACGTCGCCGTTGATTTCAATTACATCGGATCTCGAATTGCTCAAATTATGGATTATCGGCCGTACAATATTCTCACGGTCGGTATGGGAATCTGAATGGTCGAACATGAACGATGTTAGGGGAGAATTAAATGGACATGATGAATGTGATAGTGAATGCACGTGATTGATTCGAAGATGTCTTATAAATGCTACATCGAGTAATTTTACATCGTATATTTACACATATCATACATATATGCACATGGACGGTGGGATCTTATATGGTAAAAGTTCATTGAATGTAGCATCAAATAAATCGAATATACGCTTTAATTTGTCATGTTATGCATTGATTGTAGTTGTAATAGTATTGAGAGCAAATTCTAAAAAATATAATTGATTTGATCCATTTTCATAAAAGAGAAGGTTAAGTTTTTAAATTATGCACTTTTATATATTGCAATTTGCATCTAATTTTTTTTTTTTTTTTGAAGAACAATTTGCATCTATTGAGGGATGTGAACAAATAAAATCTTTAAGACAACATTCGTAATTCTCACAATATTCGAGTTTTTATTGTAATGATGCCAAAGTTGAAGGAATAATTTTATAATATAGTCAATATTTTGCTGTTCACATTACTAAATATTTCAAAAAAAAAAAATCCTTATATAAATATATTATCATACCCTTCATATTTATATAATTCTGTAAAACTTATTTAATTCATAACCTAAATGTAATCCCAATTTTTACTCAATCATCCTTTTCCAATCACCACCTTCTATTTATAAAATGCAAACCCTACAAACTCAAAATCATTAAAAAAATCGAAGTCTAAAAAATAAAAAATTAACAATATAAAAAAAAAAAAAACCAAAAAACAAGACATTGTTTGATAAAAGACTTCTCATAATTGTTGAAAATAGTGCATTTATAATTATTTGACCTTTAATTATTTTTTTTGAAAAAGTTTTGAACTCTTACAAGAAAAAAAGTGAAAATTGAAATGGATTAACTTACAAGTTGGTTGCTTGGAGACTGTGCGAAAGCTAAATGCCATGAAACAGCAAATGAGTAACGCTCCAAATCCCAGCTTCTTCAACTCCCTCCCACCAAAACTTCTTGAAAATATTGACCCATTTTCCATAATTCTTCTCTCTACACCAAATACATTTTATCAACATTTTTTTTGCAGAGTATTATGCAATGCTTTTATATATATATATATATCGAATTAAATGGAATGCTAAATTTTATTTGTTTCCTAGCTTACTGTATTTCTTGATTGTGCTTTTTTTTTCACCTTAATTAATGTATATTATTTTTGCTTTAAATAAATATATATATGAAATTGGATTATGTAAACTATTATCACATTGAACACATGACACAAATATATAAATGAGTTGAAGTTGTTACCTTGTTGGTTTCGCATTTTGATCTTCATTAACTTTTTCAATCGGTCAGGAATAAGAAGTTTAATTTATGAGCGAAACGATCGTCGTGCAAATTAGGGAGGACAGTTGGGCTGGACTGTCTATTTAATCAAGAAAATTGGATGCCATTAGATGAATGACACGTGGACAATATGGTTGGTTATGCTCCCTTAATTAATAGGTGCTTTAAATATTAAGAAAACAAAAAATAACTCTTCTTAACTACCCCTTATCCCATAATATTCGTTTTTTGATGATTATTTTTGCGTAAAATTATTTGTTATTTTGGATTTTTAATGAAGCATTAGTTATATTATTTTCAATTTTATCCTTGATCACTCTTACTTAATTAGTTGAGACATAATTAATATCAAGGGTATTTTAGTAAAAAAACATTTATAAATATATATTTTTTTCCTTTAATATACGCATTTATTGATTTTCTTAATATGTCCGCAACAGCCTAAAACCATATTTAAATTGGGACAAATGAAGTAGTATAATTAGGAGTTGGTGTGGGGGTGTGTAGCTTCAAAATAGACTATGATTTGCTACTTTATGGGTTTTATTCAAAAAACGTACAGAACAAAGACGAAAATAATATATTTTTGAAGATTATTTGTTAAAAAAAAAAAAGAATTTAAGAACAAGTAAAACCAAAAGGAAAAGGAACAAAGAAAAATTAGCGTATTGAAATTTAATTTTATATATTTGCATTTGAGATACAATTATACTAGTGTTTAACATGATAAGCCAAATCACACTAATTGTCCATCAACCTAGTATTTAGTTCTACTTTAGTCTCTCATGTTCTAATTGTCTTATTATATCATCCTTCAATACTATAATTTATCTCAATATAGTCTTTCGTTGTATAATTTAGTTAACTTTAACGGAATCTTTTATTTATTGAATGAAATATTCTATTCTTATAATTATTTGTAATGACTTTAAATAAATTAATAGATACTAGAAAAACATATATAAGTGAATTAGTCCTTCAAACATTAACATAAGATCAACATAAATAAGTTTTTGATTGATAATATACTTAGATGATATTATAATTATTTAAATATGTTTCTAAATTCAACTCATATATCTACAAAATAAATGGTTCGTTATATATTAATATATAAATTAATATCTCGTAAAAATATTGGTTTTTAAGTTATATTTTTGTAAGTTTTATAATTGTTGGTTGCAAATATTATTTTCAACTTAGTACTTTATTAACTTTTTTACTTTTGAAGTGCTATCTTGTATGTCATACTTGAAAAGTCGCACGGAAAATGATACTAGTAATTTATATTTTTTTTTTTATGGAGTAATTAATTTATAATATATTCACCGCCCATACTGAGAATCTTATTTAATTCATTTCACCGTACTTAGAAGAACAACAACCATGCCATTCGGGCCAACCTTAATAATCGTCCATAATCATTTAATAAAATTCATGATTGCCGGCCATAAATGATATGAATTTTATTTAGAAAAACAAAACTTTTTCACCATAAGATAGAGTCAATGCCTCATACATCCGTCGTTTTCCTACATTATTTTTTAATAGCTGGAACCTCTCACTTTTTCACAACCCGAAAATACCTCTATATTTTCTAAGTGAAACAACTTCCACCTCAATTTATTTGGGATAATTAGCTAAACCCCTAAAAAATACTCTATAGCTATAAGGTAGACGCATTTTGTATTTTTGCTAAAAGTCCTTGCGCGGTTTCTCGCTCTAGATCTGACGCTATGTCTGGAGTCTCTCTAACGGAATTGCTTAGGAAAACTAACAGTAGCGGGAACCTGGTGATTTGCACAACTTAGTTATATTAATATGCAACAACTTAATTATATTAGTAAGCAACATCATAGTTAAAATAAACTGAAGAAAAAACTAAAACAAGAATAGATGCATTCCACAATACATACACAAAGCTTATACAAATAACTTAGAAAACTTATTTGCATAGCTTAATTTTACATTAACGAGCAAAAGTTTAAGGAAAAAAAATGTGTTTTTCATGTAATTATACAATGAAGTTAGGCAGCTTAGAAATGTTATTTGCATAGCTTAGTTACATAACTTAGTTAAAATAAGTTGAAGAAAAAAACTTAATCTTTGGTGCGTACATCACCACCAACATTACCATCACCATTTCCAAACAATTGTTCATATTTTTCCATTTTGGTTTATAATTATTAAGTTACAACGGGGATGTGAGAGTGTAACCAAAATCGCATGTGTGTGCATGTGTATGGTTGTGATTATGTGTATGTGCCTGTGTGTGGTTGTGTGGAGAAGCTTCGGTGATGTCAGTGGCGGAGAGCGGAGGTGGAGCAGATTTGACGAAGTGTAGCGAACTTGGACGAAATTTGACCGAGAACTGTTAGGGTAGCTTGATGAAGGCGGGTGTGAAGAACTAAGGACTTTTAGCAAATTGCAAAATTTGGTAAATCCTGATTTGAAAGACAATTAGCGCTCACGAGTCTTTAGCAAATGTCTCCATTTATTAAAGGAAATTGTATAATTTCAATTGAAACTCAGAAAATCGTTCAAATCCTCCATCGTTTTCCACAAATCTCGTATAAATATTTCCCATTTCCATTTCCAATTTACTAAACAACTCAACCATATCCAAACAAACTCTAATTTGTTGTATTCTCGCGAAATCATATTAAAACGACGGTAAAAAAGATCGAAGAAGGTGAAGAAGGAAACACAAACCACATACCAAATTGTCTATATCAGCGATATTGTTTGAAAAAGCAACAATGAAAATTTTTTGGTAGTCAACTATATCGTTCCTAGACTCAATTATAAAAAGTGGTTAGTCAATGATAGCTTCCCTATATTCAACTATAAAAAATTAATAGTCAAACATAATTTCTTCATCTATTAATATCCTTTTTAAGATCGAAATTTCGGTAATCTAGATGAAATCCCGGGGACAAAAAAAATTTTCCAGCGAAAAAATCATAACATATGGTATTCATAGAGCAAAAATTAAACTGATTTCGATGGGAAAAAATGAGATGGGGAAGAATGAGAAAAAGAGGGGAAGAAAGAGGGGGAAAATGAAAAGACAAAATCAAAGGGGAGAGAGAGAGAGAGAGAGATGTGATATTTGCGGAAAAATAAGAGAGAGTGGAATAGAAAGTGGACATGAAAATGGAGAAAAATAGAGAAAAATAAAAGCAAAAAAATAAAAAAAATAGAGAGAAATAAGGGTGTTTTCGTAATTTGGGGAAAATCAAATAAGATGGGAGTTTGGAGAAAAATCTTAGACCAAGAACATTTTTTTTATTAGCATATTTCAATTACTTAACTTGTTAGTTAATTTGACTGAACTTAGCTACTCACGGCGTTTTGGCTTTCTATGTATTCATGTTATGTGTGTTTGTTTTGATGGTTCATTTAGTGTGTGTTTCTAAATAATTACATAAAGTATAAGTAATCCATGATCATAAGAAAGATCATGGTGTCTTTGATTAAAAAAAACTCTATATATAGAGCAACTTATCTCATAAGCAATACTAGTTCTTTGTTGCATTTAAACGACCTTAGAGGTAAGAAACTTATATGTCAAGAAATATATCGCAGCTTGTCTATACGGATACTTTATTATTTATTAGGATAAATTGTGGATACGCTGTTTTAGTATAATGTGTTGGGTACTTCATTTCAACCAAAAGTTTTTAGTACCTATGAGGTAGAAAATTACGGCCATTATGATGCATATTTGCTAAGCAACTGGATCAATTGTGAGTAGGGGTGGAAATCGGACGGATCGGATCGGAAATAGGCTCTTCGGAAAATTTCCGATTTTTTTCGGAACTGAAATCTCAATTCCGATTCCGATTTCGAAATATTCGGAATTTAAAAATGAGTTCCGATTCCGATTTATTCGGAATTTTCGGAAATTCGGAAAAAATCGGAATTTTCTGAAGAGGGAAGATTAAAAAAAAATCGAATAGAGCATAGAACAACATAAATCAGCAACAATCGGTGGCTAATCTGTCTACATAGTACAACATAATCAAGAATTTCAATTACTTTCATATTACCAAAACAAATGGACATGTTACGCATAAATAATTCCTAAAATTATGAAATATCTACAGAAATCACAAAAAAAATTAAAAAAATTAAGGTTCTCTTTAGATGACGAAAATCGATCGAGACGAAGAAGTAAGCCGATGGGGTACAGACTAACGACGTAGAAGAAGCCTGAGCAAAGGGTCTAGCTGAGAAGAAGAAAGAAGTAAAAACTTGATTAGGCTTGTAACAACAAATTCTTATCTGCGATATAAACAAACAAGAAAAATTGAACAAAGATGATTTTATTGAATTAAAATAAATAAATTGCGGGTTACAATCTCTATTTTAATCCTCTGATTCTTCTCTCTAGAACAATATATAGTTGACTTGAATTTTCGGAGTCGGGTCGTTGACTTGATCTTCTCCGGATTTGATTTTGGATTTGAATAACGTTTTCCAAGGGTCTTGCGACTTGAATCTCGGATCGAACGTTGAACTTTGACTTGATTTGACTTGAAGATCTTGAAATTCTTGATGGATTTGGCCCTTCAATCTTCCAGTGATCTTGACTTGAATTGATTAACGTTAATCCGAAGGTTTGGCACCGTTATCTCGGATCGAATGCTGGATTTGATGAAGAATGCCTTGAATTTGCTCAAGAACACCTCGAATATGACGAAGAACACTTTGAATGTAGAGAGAGAATCTTACCTCCTACGAATTCTTCTTCCTTGCTTCTTGAATTGTAGAGAGAATCTTGCTCCTACGGTTTCTGCTCCTTCAGTTGTCTTTTTAATTGTGAAGAGAGGGTCCCTATTTATAGTGGTAGAACAAGAGTCCTTGATGGGCCTTACTGATGATGTGGCGCTATTTGATTGGCCCGATTTAAATTGATATTTATCTCTTGTAACTTGGAAGAGAAGAAATAATCCTATTGGCCAATACATATTTAAAATCAATTATCTATTTTAAATTAGGAATTTATTTAATAAAATTCTTAATATAAAAATAGAAAATATATAATTGAAATTTTAATATATATATACACGCATATATATATATATATATATATATATATATATATATATGACTTTGAATGTTTAATTACATATTTGCCACTTGGATAAATTCACTCGGCTCTATGGAAATTAGCAATTTAATTGCTTGAAAATTTATTTGTCTACAAGGCTTTTTCGTTTTCTTTAATTTTTCTCTCTTTTGGATGAAGAAGCGGCGCAGCACTGTCATGAAAATGAGGTAGAGAAGAAATTAGATTTGAAATGAGGAAGAGTAGTTTGCATATTGGGCCAACTTAAATGGGTCAAATGATCTATTTTTAAATAAAAAATTTACAGCCCAATCCAAAATTGGAAAGTTGTAGTTGCCTCAATTTTAGTATAAAATATGGACTATATATAAATGTATAATAATTTTTAAAAGTATAAAAAATTCGGAAAATTTTGGAATTATTCGGAAAATTTCGGAATTATTCGGAATTATTTTCGGATCGGAATTCGGAAATTCCAAACATTTTATATCGAATTCCAATTCCGATCCGATTTTTTTCGGAAAAATCGGAAATCGGATTTTCGGAAAAATCGGAAATCGGATTTTCGGAAAATGGATTACAAAAATCAGTTCCATAATCGGAAATATTCGGATCGGAACCGGCGGAAATCGGAAATTTCGTTCCGATTTCCACCCCTAATTGTGAGCAATTATGTGAAGTACGATTATAAGTCTTTACATGTTTGCTCGGTTGGTTTACCAACGAAATCATACTTTTATTTATACAATTTCACTTTCGGAATGGATGATGTAGATTGATTTAATCCTATATATATTAGATATATTTTAAAAAGTAAGTATAATAGAGAGGTTTCTAAGGAGTTCCTAAAAATCTCTACATCTAATTAATATTTGTAATTTAAAATTTGGACTCAGTACTATCCATTTTACATAAAATTTAACTTAATTAAAAAAAGGTGCCTTTTTTAATGTATTAAAAAGTTCAAGTTACATGTAGTTACAGTTTTCGAAAGCTAGTATTTCACACGTGGGATGTAAGTAAGCATTTCAAAATTTATTAATGTATTACAAAATCTAATTGTATAAAAAACGGTAATAATTGATAAATAATATAAAATAAGATACTTATAATAAGAAGAACAAAAATATATTTTATGTTTGGTTTAAGTAAAAAACATTTATACTCAATAATGTAAGAAATGAAATGCAGTTTACACGGTCTTCTTGATGCTGGACCTGGTGTTACTTTATCAGGGTCTTAAAATTAAAACACGTGTCTTTCTATTTAATTTATTTTATTTATTATGTTTTATAATTTTAATTACAAGTAATTGACGAGGGTTAACCAAATCCCGTTTACCCTATCGTTCCTTTATTTTGGTTGCTGGTTTTTTCTTCTCGTACATTTGCCATTGTTATTTTCATTAAATAAAGGGTAAATTACAGTTTGCACCCCTGTACTATCGAAAATGTCGCATTCACCCCCCTGTACTATCAAAATCTACAAATACCCCCCTGCCGTTAGCAGTGACTATTGACTACGTTTGTCAAACGCGTTGACCGACCGTTTCATAGAGCCATTGGCTTTTTTATGACGAAAATACCCCCCAAAAATCACTATATAAATGCTGCATACTCTTGTCCATTTTTTCTCACCAAAATTTTCACCTTTTCACCTCGTTTTTTCTACCTTTTTCCCATTTTTTCTCGTTTTTTCTCCTATTTTCTTTTCTCCTCGTTTTTTCTCATTTTTTCCTCTTTTTTCTCGTTTTTTCTCCTGTTTTCTCTTCTCCCTGAATTCTGCATTCAACATCAATTCCTATTTTTTTTCCAGCTTCGTTTCGTTTTTTTTTCATGCTAAAATGTCTTCTAATGGTTCAAATTCTCAACAATCGTGTTTTAGATCCAAACATTATATGTATTATTTTTCTAGAACCATCAACTCCAATGTCATCCCTCCAATGCAGTCACAACTATCAATTGTAAATCTCCCTCCCCGTTGGATTAAAAAAAAAAAGAATTCAGTCAATAAAATCCCATAAAAAAACTGAAAAAGTCCCTCATTTCAAACTGCATCAGTCATAAATTCAACGAATAGTAAAAATCGACAAAAGCTCTAATTTTCACGAACAGTAAAAATCGACAACAATAAAAAAGAAAAAAAAAAACCTAAATTTTACTCAAAAACATACCCTAAACCTTCAAAGCTCATCGAGTTCAAGAATCCCCAAATAATATTCACTGTACCCACACAAGTTCATGGCTTAGTTGAGAAAACCCCTAAAATTGAAAATCTTACCTTCTTCTACAGTAAGCATCCTTCGAATGCACTCATACAGTAGTTCTTCAAACCAATAATTTCGCGAAAACTCAGAGAGAAAGGGAGATTTTTGTGAAACTTTTTACTATATGAAAATTCGAAACGAGAAGCAGAGAGTGAGTGTGTGTTGTTGCGAGAGAATGAAAGGACTTGGAGAAAATTCGACACTCATCAGACGTAAAAACAAGGGTAGAAGAGTAATTGCACGGTAAAACTTAACACCATTGACTGTTAAAAGCAGAGGGGGTATTTGTAGATTTTGATAGTACAGGGGGGTGAATGCGACATTTTCGATAGTACATGAATGCAAACTGTAAACCACCCTTAAATTAATTACCCTTCTCGTAAATTTGAAACTTCGTTGGCAACAACAAATATTATAAAGATAAATGATGCGATGGTATGAAATTGTCAACTTATGATACGAACTTAACAACAAATATTATAAAATCGCAATTGGTTTCTACGGAGAGTATGAAATATTTGCAGGTGCGTGATTTAATGTGATTATATAACCATGTTATTTTGAATTATGCTACTCCAATTAGAAATTTCACCATGGTTTGATGTTGGTATTAGTATTCTTGACCTTAAAGAATCAAAGTCGTAAGACTAACCAAATAAACTTCAAAATGGTCTCGTAGAGAAACGAAAAGCCTATCTCGAAAAAATTTCTTAGCCAATATTAGGTGGCATGTTCTTGTCATTAATTGATCCCTGTATAAATTAAATAGTGATGATAAGTAAAGTAACCCATAAATAAATATCTTGATTTAATGTTTTTCGGACAAACAAAGCGTAAGATGTCCGTTGTATA
>NW_012194968.1:59260-73993 GCF_000504015.1 Erythranthe guttata
TTACTCTATGAATAACACATTATTTAGGCTTACCTCAAGGGGGTTTTGGTAATTTGCCCTTTATTTTTTACATATTTAACAGAAGGATATAATAGACATTTCACGTTTTCGGTTAAAAAAATTCGGTCAACCGTTAGTCAAGGGGGGTTTTCGTAATTACGAGAACGTGAGGGGGGTTTTCGTTATTTAGGCTTACCTTAGGGGGATTTTGGTAATTTGCCCTATAAATATATTAAAGAAAATCAAGTAAAACAAGAATATGGGAGATCAAATGTAAGGATAATAGAACCTTTTCTTTTTATTCTTTCTTGTTTATTCAAGTGTGTTTTAGATCCATTACAATGGCATCTATTTATAGTTCTCAAGTAGCATATTGAATACATGAAGTATTAATGAAGCCACTTAAACTCTTACGTTTTTGACATCCACACTAAATGCATATTGAATGCATTCATAACACTCCCCCTTGGATGTCAATCTTAATGGAATATGCCTCGTTAAAAACTTTGCCAGTAAAACCCAATGGGAAAATCTGGACAAAGGAAAAAGAGTGCACATCCATGTGAAGCTTGCGATCGTGAGACACTGCCTCGTTAAAACCTTGCCAAGAAAAACCCAGTGGGATAAAAACTTGGACGAAGGAAAAAGAGTACAGTGTGTGAGAGTTAATGATCACGCTCCCCCTGATGTCGGCAAGAGATCTTTGAGTCGACGCATTCCAATACTATGGACCATCTTCCTGAACGTTGTAGTTGGCAGTGCTTTAGTGAATAAATCTGCCAAGTTGTTGCATGACTGTATCTGATGAACGTCAATATCACCATTCTTTTGTAGCTCGTGAGTGTAGAAAAACTTGGGTGATATATGTTTTGTTCTATCACCTTTAATGTAGCCGTTTCTGATTTGTGCAATACAAGCGGCATTATCCTCGTAAAGTATTGTGGGTGTATCTCGTATTGAAGTCAGCCCACAATTTTCTCGAATGTGTTGGATCATTGATCTCAACCATATACACTCGCGACTGGTTTCATGCAATGCCAGAATTTCTGAGTGATTTGAAGAAGTAGCTGCCAATGTCTGTTTCACTGAACGCCATGAAATTACAGCACCGCCACAAAAAAAAACGTAACCACTCTGAGATCTGCCTTTATGTGGATCAGAAAGGTAGCCGGCATCTGCATAGCCCACTATTTGGGATTATGAATTGTTTGAGTAAAACAAACCCATATCAGTTTTTCCACGAAGATAGCGTAATACATGTTTAATGCCATTCCAATGTCTTTTAGTAGGCGCAGAGCTATATCTTGCTAATAAGTTGACCGAGAAAGCAATATAGGGTCTAGTGTTATTTGCAAGATACATTAGTGCTCCAATGGCACTAAGATAAGGTACTTCTGGACCAAGTAATTCTTCATTCTCTTCTCGAGGGCGGAATGGATCTTTCTTTATATCCAACGATCGAACAACCATTGGACTACTCAAAGGATGAGATTTATCCATGTAAAATCGTTTTAGAATCTTTTCTGTATATGTTGATTGATGGATGAAGATTCCATTGGACAAATGCTCGATCTGCAGGTCGAGACAAAATTTTGTCCTTCTGAGATTTTTCATCTCAAATTCTTTCATCAAATAGTTTGCGGTCTTTGTGAGCTCTTCAGGAGTTCCCACAAGATTTAGATCATCCACGTAAACCGCAATAATAGCAAATCCATTATTAGATCTTTTGATGAAAACACAAGGACAAACTGGATTATTTATATACCCTTCTTTAACAAGGTATTCACTTAGACGGTTATACCACATTCTTCCAGATTGTTTTAAACCGTACAAGGATCGTTGCAACTTAATTGAGTATAGCTCACGAGACCTTCGTTTAAATGCTTCAGGCATTTTAAATCCTTCAGGGATTTTCATATAAAGATCACTATCTAATGATCCATATAGATATGCAGTAACAACATCCATAAGGCGCATGTCAAGCCTCTCTGTGACTGCTAAACTGATCAAATATCTCAACGTGATTGCATCGATCACGGGGGAATATGTTTCATCATAATCAATTCCGGGTCTCTGTGAGAAATCTTGTGCAACTAATCGTGTTTTATATCTCACGATTTCATTTTTCTCATTTCGTTTTCGTACGAGTACCCATTTATATCCAATGGGTTTTACACCATCCGGTGTTTGGACTGCTGGTCCAAATACTTTACGATTTTCAAGGGAATTTAATTCAACTTGAATAGCATTTTCCCATTTTGGCCAATCATTTCTATGTCGATATTCTTCGACAGATTTTGGTTCGGGGTCCTCATTTGCAATATCAATTGCAACCCCATAGGCAAAAATATTATCAATAACAACTTTATTTCTATCCTAGTTTTTTCTGTTATTCAAATAGTTTAAAGATATCTCTTCGGATATAAGTTCTTTCTCATGATCCTCTCCAGGAGCATCATGTACTTTAGACTGATCAGTCACATTTTTCATAGCGCTTTCTTGTTCACAGATAATATTCTCTTCAGGAGAATTTACTTCTATTACCCTTTTCCTTCTAGGGTTCTTATCTTTTGCTCCAATAGGGCGCCCACGCTTCGTGCGAGGTTTCATTATCTTTTCATGTTGTCCTTCAGGGACATCAACCCGTGCCGGGGTGTTTATAGCGGGTATATGAGATTTTGTTACCGTTTTCATATCGGTAAAAGCATCCGGCAATTGATTTGCAATATTTTGCAAATAGATTATCCTTTTTACTTCTTTCTCACATTGATTTGTGCGTGGGTCAAGATGAGACAAAGACGGTACATTCCATGTAATTTCACGCCGATCAACTTGAACCGACGATCTTTCTCCCCCTAACGGCGGGAAAATTGTCTCATCAAAATGGCAATCAACAAATCTTGCCTTAAACAAATCACCCGTCAGGGGTTCAATGTATCTAATTATAGACGGGGAATCAAAACCAACATAAATTCCAAGTCGTCTTTGTGGACCCATTTTTTTTCTCTGAGGTGGAGAAATCGGAACATAAACAGCACAACCAAATATTTTTAAGTGAGAAATGTCTGGCTGCTGGCCAGAAACAAGTTGAAACGGTGAATACTTCTGAAATGAATTTGGTCTAATCCTGACCAATGAAGCAGCATGTAATATTGCATGTCCCCAAATAGAAGTGGGTAAATTAGACCGTAAAAGCAAAGGTCTAGCAATCAATTGCAATCTCTTAATAAAGGACTCTGCAAGTCCATTTTGAGTATGTACATGGGCAACTGAATGTTCAACATCAATACTAATTGACATGCAATAATCATGAAATGCTTGAGATGAAAATTCACCGGCATTATCAAGACGAATAGTCTTGATAGGATAATCGGGAAATTGAGCTCGTAATCTTATGATTTGAGCAAGAAGTCTAGCAAAAGCAACAATACGTATTGACAATAGACTTACATGTGACCATCTAGATGATGCATCCAATAGAACCATAAAATAGCAAAATGGTCCACAAAGTGGATCTATAGGTCCACAAATATCCCCTTGAATTCTTTGCAAAATGTTGGGGCTTCGCTACTAATTTTCATTGAAGATGGTCTTATAATTAATTTCCCTTGTGAGCATGCAATGCACACACATTCATGGGGCAAAAGAATCTTCTGGTTCTTTAAAGTATGCCCATATGAATTATTTATTATTCGACGCATCATGGTCGATCCTGGGTGACCAAGTCGATCGTGCCAAAGAGAGAAAATTTTCGGATCATTGGACTTCTGGTCCATCACAATATTTGTTTCTATTGCGCTTATAGTCGCATAATACAACCCTGATGAGAAAACTGGGAGTTTCTCTTTAACATGCTTCTGGCATGAAATATTGGTTGTAATACAAAGAAATTCCATATTCCCCTCATTCATAGTCTCGATATGAAATCCATTGAGACGTATGTCCTTGAAACTTAACAAGTTTCTTTTGGATTTATTAGAGTACAAATCCTCTTTGACCAAAATGTTCGTTCCACTAGGCAAAATAATATTAGCTCTTCCGGAGCCATCAACTAGTATGGTAGTACCAGAAATTGTACTAACACTTGCCTTTGCCAATTTCAAACTCGAGAAATATTTTTGATCTCGAAGAATTGTGTGTGTTGTTTCACTGTCAACCAAACAAATGTCTCCATCGTTAAGGTTGCTCACGGACTCATTATATTCCATTTTTCTGGGAATAAAATAAGTAATATAAGAAGATATAATAAAATTTATTTTCTTATATCAATCAAACCACCAACCACACATCAAAATTATTTCGAACTCATATAGGGAATGGAAAGATAAACATTATTTAACTCAAATGCAACATAAATGTAATATTTGATCAATCTTGATTGATCTATTTGTTGCCATCATTGTTATCATCACCATGAAATTTGATTTCATCAATTTCTCCACTTGGCGCGGGAAAGAAATGAGCAACATCCAATGGGTAAGGTCCATTGGATCAATATGGTCATTCTCGGTGTTGCTAAAATCAGTAAAATTGATTTCTTTCCCTTTTCCTTTTCCCTTGATGGATGCTTGATATAAATCCACAAGGTGCCTTGGAGTACGACATGCACGTGACCAGTGCCCTTTCACTCCACACCTGTGGCAACTCTCATTTTGATTATTAGAAGGGCCAAATTTTACAGCCTTGCCCTTGTCTTGTTTTTCACCATTTTTATGCCACTTCGGGTGGTATGGTGCAACTCTAGGACCATCTTGATGTCGACCAGACCACGGCGATACCCACGGCCACGGCCACGACCCCGACCACGATTATAGTTGTTTGCATTCACTTCAGGGAACGAAATATTTGCATTTACTTCTGGAAATGCTTGTGATCCTCTTGGGTGGGAGTTATGATTTTTCATCAAGAGCTCGTTGTTCTGTTCAGCAACGAGGAGGCAAAAAATCAATTGAGAGTATTTGGTAAAACCTCTTTCACGATATTGCTGCTGCAGGAGCATATTAGAGGCATGAAATGTGGTAAATGTATTTTCTAACATGTCTTGTTCTGTGACATCGTCTCCGCATTATCTCAATCGAGAAACAATTTTAAACATGGCGGAATTATACTCATTTACCGATTTAAAATCTTGCAAACGCAAGTGCATCCATTCATATCGAGCTTTAGGAAGTATCACACTCTTCTGGTGATCATATCTTTCCTTTAAATTATTCCATAGAGTAGCAGGGTCCTTTACCCCAAGATACTCGGATTTTAAGCCCTCGTGGAGATGATGGCGAATAAAAATCATTGATTTCGCCTTATCTTGTTCACTTTCCTCATTACCATCCTTAATGGTATTTCCGAGGTTCATGGCATTCAAATGGATCTCAGCATCAAGGATCCAAGTTAGATAATTTCTTCCGGAAATATCTAGAGCAGCGAACTCAAGCTTGGTGATGTTTGCCATAGCACTGTGTCATAAAATTAATAGTGCTTTAGATTATATGTATACTCAAAACTCCAGGTTTGAGTCTAATTTATTCAATATATTCAAGCTTCAGGCTTTGATATTCGATATAGACTTCGGGCCTATATTTTCTATAAAGAATTTCAGGTTCTTATGATAATTTGCATAACAATAAAGCAAATACATAATAATTAAAGAGATAGCATTTTAATTGATGCATAATAAATTAATATATTTATTATTGTATCAAAACGTTTGATATCATTAAAAGAAAACCGTAGGCCTGTAAAATACACACATGAATAGATAATAAAATGATTATGCCAAAAAGAATATAATAATTCTATGAGTACATGCAAATATATACGTATACACAAGCATATATGCATATATGTAAACAAAATGCTAAATGGATAAACAAATTTTATTAGTGTAGGCATGTATACACATACGACGTATATTAATGCACATACATATACATGTATTAATGAAATCAGTTGTAGTGCTATATGATTTTTCAAAAAACAACAAAAGTTAGGGCCGAGAAAAAGTGTTGGAAATATATCTATATGTCTCGTACTGAGATTGAATTGTGACAATAAACATGAAATGCATGTCTATTACCGAAACCAACTTCAAATAAAAACATGAGCAAACTCGTGCTGATAACGTTTTACAAATATATTAAAGAAAATCAAGTAAAACAAGAATATGGGAGATCAAATGTAAGGATAATAGAACCTTTTCTTCTTATTCTTTCTTGTTTATTCAAGTGTGTTTTAGATCCATTACAATGGCATCTATTTATAGTTCTCAAGTAGCATATTGAATACATGAAGTATTAATGAAGCCACTTAAACTCTTACGTTTTTGACATCCACACTAAATGCATATTGAATGCATTCATAACAAATACAATATTTTCTTTTCATTTTGTCACTCCCCTCATTTTACCTATTTCCACACTACCCAATATTTGAAGACAAAACAGTTGAACCTTCGTTATTTATAATAGTTTTTCTATTTTTTTTTTTGGGCAAATGGCAAAAAGGCTCATCACATGGGACTTAAATGCATTTTAGTCCACAAAAAAAACAGTCTCTCAATTAAGCCCATCCCCATGTCTTTAGTCTAAAATACCCTCAATAATATAATTCTTAACAATTCCACCCATTATGCTCTAACTTCCCTAATATTACACATTGACCCCGGATTTAAACAAATATATCACATTAACCCCCAAAACTTTTTTTTTTTCAGAAAATAATTTTTTTTCTGAACTGTTTTTTTTTCCGGCCAGATTCCGACGTTGACCGCCGGAGACCGCCGGTCTCCGGCGTTGACTTTTTTTTTTTTTTTTTGAAATTTGTTTTTCCTGATTTTTTTCCCGGCCGGTCAACCACCGTTGACCGCCGGTCTCCGGCGTTGACTTTTTTTTTTTTTTTTTTTTGAATTTTTTTTTCTTAGAAAAAAAATATTTTAATTAATATTACTGTCTTGACTACTAAATTACTGTCTCAGACAGTAATATTACTGTTTGGGACAGTAATATTATGAATAATATTTTTCCGAACAGTAATATTATTAATATTATAGTCTAAGACAGTTAAATTACTGTTGGAGACAGTAATTCAACATCCAAGACAGTAATATTAATTAAAATAATTTTTTTTAAGGAAAAAAACTGCTGGAGACAGTAATTTAGCAACGAATACAGTAATATTAATTAAAAATATTTTTTTAAGAATAAAAAAGTCAATTAACAGTTAAGTTACTGTCTCCGACAGTTAAATAACTGCTGGAGACAGTAATTTAGCAACGAATACAGTAATATTAATTAAAAATATTTTTTTTAAGAATAAAAAAGTCAATTAACAGTTAAATTACTGTCTCCGACAGTTAAATAACTGCTTGAGACAGTAATTTAGCAACGAATACAGTAATATTAATTAAAAATATTTTTTTTTAAGAATAAAAAAGTCAATTAACAGTTAAATTACTGTCTCCGACAGTTAAATAACTGCTGGAGACAGTAATTTAGCAACGAATATAGTAATATTAATTAAAAATATTTTAATTTAGCAACGAATATAGTAATATTAATTAAAAATATTTTTTTTAAGAATAAAAAAGTCAATTAACAGTTAAATTACTGTCTCCGACAGTTAAATAACTGCTGGAGACAGTAATTTAGCAACGAATACAGTAATATTAATTAAAAATATTTTTTTTAAGAATAAAAAAGTCAATTAACAGTTAAATTACTGTCTCCGACTATTAAATAACTGCTGGAGACAGTAATTTAGCAACAAATACAGTAATATTAATTAAAATATTTTTGAAGAAAAAAAAAAAAAAAGTCAATTAACAGTTAAATTACTGTCTCCGACAGTTAAATAGCTGCCGGAGACAGTAATTTAGCACCCAAGACAATAAAATTAATTAAAATATTTTTTTTAGAAAAAAAAAAAAAAAAAAAGTCAACGCCGGAGACCCGGCGGTCAACGGCCGTTGACCGGCCGGAAAAAAATTTCAGGAAAACAAAATTCAAAAAAAAAAAAAAAATAATAAAGAAAGTCAACGCCGGAATCTGGCCGGAAAAAAAATATTTCAGAAAAACAATTATTTTCTGAAAAAAAACAAAGTTTGGGGGGTTAATGTGATATATTTGTTAAAATCCGGGGTCAATGTGTAATATTAAAGAAGTTAGAGCATAATGGGTGGAATTGATACGAATTAGGGTTAAAATTGGGGTCAAAATTGAAATTTCGGTTAAAATTGATTAATTGATGAAATTGGGCTAAATTGGGGTGTAAATCATGAAATTGGAGTTGAATTGGGTTTCAATGAATTGTGGGTAATTTTGGTATATATAAAGGGATTTTCCTTATTTGCAAATAAGTTTGAATGGGGTGGATTTATTTGAAAGACAAAAAAATTAAATGTCCCTATTTTAATTAAGTGCCCTTGTCATGGGCCTATTTGCCATTACCCCTTTATTTTTTTTTTTTTTTTATTTCTATAATTTTTGTAATTGTCTTCCTTTGTATAAGTTTACTCTATTGTAGTCAACTATGCTATGTATAGTTGACTAAACACTGATATAGTCGACTACATTATATGTTGGGGATCGACTTGCATACATAGTAGAATTTTTTTTTCTCTATCATGCGAATTCTATGAACAATAAATTCAAGTAATTATATATATATATATATATATATATATATATATATATATATATATATATATATATATATATATATATATATATGAAAGAGATTCGTTTACTTACCCGTTGAACATAAACTTCTTAAAATGTTGTCACAGTTGTCATCACCTAAGTCCTTAGTTGAGCAATTCCACGCCAAATAATTTGTACTATATGGAAATGCAAAAATATATTCAGTGAGTGATTGGCACAGTTTGACCAAACCAATTTAGAGATTGTAAGGTATAAAGTAATGACCATATATTGGTTTACCCTATTTAGGTTAAAATAGAACATACAATAAATATAAGAATATACATGTACAAAAGTTGAATACACCAACTACAAGTACCAACTAGGGTTGTGTATAAAAATGAGACCAATGTTGTGTATTGTGGAATTGTCAAGGGTTGGGGACTCCCTTGACATCACGTGCTCGGGGATATTCTACGAGAGCATCGTCCTCAATTGGTGTTTCTTTCAGAAACGAAAGCTTCATCAAACCTTGTAGATAAATTGAAAAAGAAAAATGGAACCTTTTTGGAGTGAGTGTGGGCAAAGTGGGGCAATCGGGATGATTAACGCTGTTATGGAACAAAAATATTTATGTTCAACTCCTCAGCATCTCTAATAACCATATATATGCGGAGGTGGTTGAGGAAGATACGGATTTTAAGTGGAGGATGACATGTTTCTATGGCTTTTCGGAACATGATCGCAAACACCTCTCTTGGACCATTATACAACGGCTTCGAGATCATAGTGCGATGCCATGGATTATTAGCGGGGATTTTAACGAGATCTTGAACCACATTGTTAGTGAAATACCTACACGCAAGTGCACATATATACGTATCGACAAGAAATATAGTAGACAATTAAGTCTAGATATCGATCCCACTGATAATATAAATTATCTAATCCTAATCGCTAGAATCTAGCAATTATTATCAAGCCAACTCTACACAGTCGAAAGATAGTCGATTAAATTATATTAAACAAAATCAAACTAAATTAAATTAAAGAAAATTAAACAGGCAATAGCAAGAAAACAAATAAATAGGAAGATTTATCAGAGTAAATAAGCCTATGATTTTATCGGGGAAATTGGCTAGACACCCCTTATTTTGGACTTATATGGGTAGAGATCCTAATTGCTAGATGAATATAGGCATAGGTCCTTTGATCCTAAAAATTAATATAAATAAAATAAAATAATTAGTATATAGACATAAACACCCTCAATTAATAAGAAAATAAATCTCATCTATTCTCTCTCCAATCTCACGTTTCTCTCACCTTATATTTAATCACTCATTCTCTTCCTCTGTATCTAATCTCACGCCTCTCTCTATCTCGTTCTTCTCTGTCTTCTTTTTTTTTTCTTCTTTTGTTTCTTTATTTTTTTTATGAAGAAATATTATAGAGAAGGAGAAAAACAGGGATGTGAGATAATTTATCGATGAAAGAATTAAAGAGGACAACAAACATCCCTCCCCTCTCCTAAAAAAATTCAGAAATCCATAAAATTGTAGCCAAAATTCTCATTGTGTCTCCCGTATGTAGAAACCTTCCCATCGTTTGTTGTTAGCAATTTTCGTTTGCAAGTTGGTTTAACTTCGTTTGTTGTTTGAAGAATTGCGTTTTTTGTTGAGATTCAATTCCTCTGGTTTATAATTTGAAAGGTATGTCTTAAGTTATATTTTACAAACACTTTGTTTAATGTTTTTGCTGTTTGCAACGTGTTTCATAAACAATTTTTTTGTTGGTCTTTTTAATGTTGATGATTTTTTTCCAGTTTGCTATTTGCATTTTGCGAATTCATAGGTTTTTTTTGTTTGCAATTTAATAATGCAAATTCTGATTTTTTTTTTTCAGTTTGCTGTTTGTATTTGACGAAATCATAGGTATTTCGTTGTTTGCAATTCAATACCACAAAATCTAATTTTCAGTTTGGTATTTGCAGTTCACAGAGTCATAGACGTCGCTGGAAGTCCCGGAGTCATCTGTAGCGTTTTTAGAGTACGAGTTAGTAAATTAAATTACATATATTTTTTTTTGTGAATTGATTTAATTTTAAGGTAATAATTGGAAGAGAGGTTTTTGGAAATTTGTTTTGATAGAGAGATTTTTTAGGATTTGATTTGATTTAAATTAAGGGTATTTTGGCCACAATAAATATAATTAATTTATTAAAATATGTAGATTTTGGCTTGGATTTATAGACATAAATTATAATATAGAGGGACCTATAGCAAATTGCCCCGATTTTATCCCCCTTGTGTGATTATTAATTCCCCAATTCCTTCAATTATGCAAGTAATTAACTCGAATTATTAGCCTGAGATGCTAAATTGATCATCACCCGCTTCCACGTATATTATAATTCTAATATTCTAGATTAAATTACTGTATTCCTATACTGTTATATCTAGAACACAACATTAAACACATATCTCAATAATGGTTACCTTCGAGACTAACTATATTCATATACTAACTATATTCATATGATACCACAACAAAGGTTCTTCTACCAAAATTCTAATTATTAAACTGATCTTCCGATTCATGCGTTTAATAATAACAGAAAAGCACATACAGTGGCCAGTTTCATGCATTTAATAAAACATGTAGAAGAAATAATCTAAAATTAAAACTTGTATAAAATCATATAAAAAGGTTCATAAATCCCTAGTTCGAATAAAATCTTAGAAATAAAATTTTTAGCTACTCATGATTAAATTAAAAACAAAATCATAATAATTCATGAAAGTTAAAAACTACGCTTGAAGTATTCAAATTCTTCGTTTTCGTTATTACTTCTTTACTCTCAAAATTGCGTAAAAAGAGGAATCCTAATTTCGTGCTTGAGATGGCCTTTTATAAGGTGAGAAAATTAGCAAAAAGACAGTTTCCTTGTACAATTGGGAGTTTCTTACTACAGCTTCGCCTGCTTGGACGGCCGTCTGGAGTTTTGAACTATATTTTGGACGGCTGTCCGAAATGCCGTGACTGTTTCTTCTATTTCTTGATTCGGACGGCCGTCTGGACTTTAATTGTAACTCTCAGACGGCCTTTTGAGATCTTGACCGGTCCAGTTGGCGTTGACTTCTCCAATTTTGTCCACTTTTTCTTCTAAATTGCAGTTTTGACCCTCAATTTATTCAATTCTTCAATTTGTGCCTGAAACACAATAAATCAAAACTTTAAGCACCAAATAACAATAAAATACACCAAAAGCTCCAATCAAAAGATATAAATAAGTGTATAAATATACACTTAACACACCCAACTTGGACTTTTGCTTGTCCTCAAGCAAAAACTAATCATAAGCAAATAACTCAAGTAATGCATTTCCTCGCATAGATCAATGATCAACTTCACGTTTTCAGAACTTGTAATTATAATGAAAATTCTTAAACATTCACAAGCTCGCAATTCAAAATTACATAGTTACTTACCATTGCCAAAAACCACAAATCCTGCAATTGCTTGAATCATCCAATATTTATAAATTAAAAATAGAAAAAAAATTGAGCTTATATACATATGTTTGACTCTAAATACTCACCGAATTCTTAACTCTACTAATACCGAATATTGAGCTATGGGGATCATTGGGGCTTTTTGGCTTTCAATTGTTAGGCTTTTTGGTTCAAGGTATGAAATATGAGTATAAGTGGCTATGCTTCTTGAATTGAGGGGATTACGCCAAAATTTGAAAGATACGCGTTTGAAAGAATAACTTCACCTCTGAGGACTTAATAAACTCGATTCTCAAGATTACAAAAGTTTTTACTCGTGCTCTTGATTGAATAGATCGATCTTTCAAAACAATTCAACTTTAGTCGTTTTTATCCATTATAGTATCTTCTTCTTGTTCTCTTCTTTTTATTTATATTTATAGGAGAAACATTAAGTGCTGCAATATATAATTTTTAAAACGGGAAATTTAAAATCCTTTAAGGATGTTGAGTTTGAGGGGAGAAATTTAGATTAGAGACATTGTCTTTAAAGATGAATCAATTCGATTCTTAATACTGTTTTTGACAATGTACATGTTTTTACACATGTCATTGTTTGAAAAGTAGATTTGAAGTTTGGGTAAAACAATGTTGAACAATTCCCCAAATCAAGTGTTGGTAATTGTCACTTGAGAGAAAACTCAACAACCTTAAGAGAATAAGGCATTAAAGATGAGTTGAAATTTAGAATGACTAGACATTAGGATCTTATTGAAATGCCATAAGGTGTGCATTTCTTTGGTTACAAATAATTGAGACCAAATGTAATTCAAATGGGCAATATTGAAAGATAAATGGTACGTTTAGTCATTTAAAGATTTCACTCATATCGACTCTATTAAGAGATTTATGGACACAATGGAATATGTTTCTCAAATGGTAACATTTATGGAACAATAAAGTGCAACCATAAAATCTTAATATTTAAAGATTTGAAGGATATTGATTGCAAACTAAAGTAGTCCATTAATGAAATTAGAATTCCCGTTAATGATGTTACAATCCTGAGATACGGACACCTGAATATGAAAGATCTGCATATTTTGAAGCAAAATAAAATGGTTATCGGGCTCCGAATATCAAAGGAGAAGAGAAAGTGTGTGAATGTTGCGTATTTGGAAAACACAATTTATTTTCAAGCACACAATTAGGGGTGACCTTTTACGCAAAGTTGAAGAGCACAAAAGATCAACCGAAGACTCAAGCATAGTTTTTCTTATTTAATTTATTTATTTTCTTTATCATAAGAATCACCCGTCGTTAAGTCTTTAGTTTCTAGGATTTTATTCGAACCCTGTGTGCGATTTGTGAACCCAATTCCATGATTTTATGCAAGTATTAATTTAGATTATTTCTTCCACTTGTTTTATTAAGTGCATGAACTTGATTACATTATGTGCTTTTCTGTTAGTATTAATCGCATGAATCGGAAGATCGGGTTAATAATTAGAGCTGTGGTAGAAGAGCCTTTGTGGTGTTAGCATATGAATATAGTTAACCTCTTAGGTAGCCATTATTGAGATTTGTGCGTAATGCTTCGTTCTTGATTGAATTGCGTAGGGAATACAGTGATTTAGTCTTGAATCATAGAATCGTAATACACGCGTAAGCGGGTTATGATTATATTAGCATCTCAGGTTAGTAATCCGAATTATTTGCTTGCATATTTGAGAGAACTGGGGGATCAATAATCACACAGGGGGAAGATAAAATCCTAGGCTCGTATAATTTGATAATCTCTGTGTTTATTTGCTTTTCTTGCTATTTAATTTTCTTTTAATTAATTTAGTTTAATTTAGTAATCATCTTTAATTAGACTGTGTAGGGTGGGCTTGAACATAGTTGTGAGAATCTAGCGCTTAGGATTAGACAGTTGAATATTCCATGTGAGATCGATATCCGGACTTAATTGTCCACTACTTTACTTGTACGATTTGCGTGTAGGTATTTCTTCGATGAAATTTGCCTCTATAGAGTTCTCTTAGATAAAGAAGACGGCGGTATGAGAGGACGATATATGTGTTGAAATATATTGTTTCCAACAATTATATACTTTCATACTTATTAATTTTATTTTGATTGATTATTGATTTCAATTAACTAATATAAAAAATATAATTTTTTTTTTTGAGATGAATAAAAAATATAATTTTACTATAGCGAGAATCTACTGTTTAAAATTTATTTTAGAATATTATATTTATCTGTAGCTATATTCGTTACTATATATTTAATTTAGAAACGAAATTATTATCCGTTGCTAAATTTTGTACCCAAATATCTACGTTTGTGACCGATTGGATATCTGTCGCTAAATCTATTTCTAAATAATTATTTTAGAAACGGATTTGTTAGCCGTCACTAACTACTGTCGCTATAACTGAAATTTAATAAGTAAAGAGACGATCTTTTTATCCGTTGCTAAATATGTTGCTAAATACTATTTTAGAAACGGATATGTTGTCTGTTGCTAATTTCCGTCGCCATATCACAATTTTCTAGTAGTGTATGTTTTGTGCCTTTACTTTCATGTCTTTGATTAAATA
>NW_012194968.1:74093-84093 GCF_000504015.1 Erythranthe guttata
CCGCATCAAGAAACATGCATCAAAACGACTCGCTAAAAAGGATATGCACAAAAGTTAATTTACAAAAGCATGCACAAAAGTACTCGCGCTAAAGTGTATCCGCAAAAACGGTCATGAAACACGAACTACAATACTAGGTCATCAACATCAACAAACATGCACAAAAACACTCGCTCAAAATGACATGCACTAACGTCCTTACATGGTTCTAAGTGTACTCCCTTCGGGTCGAGGAAGCTTACGATCCATGGTTTGTTATCTGTTAGAGTAGGTGACCAGCAAGCCAACCTGTGGCTGTGGTCTTTCGTATTTATTATTGTAATAAACGAACCTTTATTCGTATTAATGATAAAACACATTGGCATTCTATATCTTTGTCCCTTTGTCACAAGCATAGATATAGTCCTTACAGTTATTACAAGTACTAGTAATTGATCGTTAGGATCGTGAGATATTTACTTAAGTATTATAACTGTTAAACGTGTTCCTAGTCGAAGGGTTACGCCACTAATGAGGATATCGGCCTTTCCCATTAAGACTAGCACTTAGTGTATGTGTACTGCATCTCATCAGTAAACGGTATTGTGATATCGGCATGCATAAGTGGGTGCTCGTAAGTTGACGAGTTCACTGAACTCCCTCACCCTAGAAATCTCTAAGTGGTTCCCAATAATCGAGTAGAGATATCTATGGTATAGTTGTACACCATTAGTCCTTATGACCTAGACATCACCGTGACTTCACTAGAGGACCAGCTGTATCGTGACCTGTCCCTGAGTTCCACCGAGGACCATCCCAAGGGCCAGTGTTCGTGCAGTCCGAAATCTAGTGGGAGGTCTGTGCATTGTAGTCGGGGATTCGATCGCTAGAATAGTCTTGGATGTCCTGTGTGTTCTGAAAGTTTGTAATCATTCTAAGTCTCTGGCCAGAGCTGACTAAGTGATGATTAGAGAATTCGATTCTCTAAGTCATGCACGTAAGGATTACAACACTTAGAACGATCGCACCGTCATCGAACATATAAAGAGGTCTCGATGAACCAATGCCTCTAGTTCGATCGGGACATATGAATCGAAGGGACCGTACTGTACGTTAACTATATCTGAAGGTTCTTGCAGGCACTTCATTTGTATCTAGGGAATCATGACGCGTAGTTGCTAGACGCCAATCTTGATTCGTTGGGTGGTTAAGGTGAAACGAGTTTCATCTTAATCGTAACTCTAAGGGGACGAGTTTTGACCACAAAGAGTTGTGGGCCCACGGCTAGCTTACACCTGAACCATCGAGGGTCACACTGCTCGTGCACATGAGATCTTTGAATAAACGGTCAGAGATAAAATGGTTTATCTTTGCATGATTGGAAGTCAATATGATTGGGTCCAACATTCGTAATTTGGAATTATGAATGAGAATAAGAAAAGGAAAAGAATAGGCGAAAGTTGTAGTGAACTTTCTAAATCGGGAAGGTTCCAAATTTAGAAAGTGCACTGAACTAGGGTTTCCACTTTTGGAAAGTTGGAAAATGAAAGATGGCACTCGTAATGACGAGGACATTATAATGAATCCGAATATGTAATTGTTACGATTTTCCGATCATTGAATTGAGAGAGACGAGCAAGTGAAGGAACTAACGAGCTTAGCTGTTGGGCCCGGTCCAACTTAAGCCCGTTAGGGTTTTATGCAAGGGACTATAAATACATGATTTATAGGTCTTGCACAAACACACAACACGTCCAAAACCCTAGCCGCTCCCTCTCTCACGCTCGGCCATCTCCCCTCGGCCACCGCGCCATCGTCGCCGGAAAATCGCCGGAATCGGCCATCCGTTGGCCGATCTCTTTCGGTATTCCTTTCCTTCTTTCTTTTCTTCCGTTATTCTGACTATTACGTGTCTAGTGCCACGTGTTTAGTAGATCGAAGTATACGAGGTGAAATCCAAGAGGAGGAAGATTGAAGAATCGAAGATGCGAGAGGGCAATTCTGAAAAACTGCTCTCGGATTTTCTGCGCTGTCCAGCGAGAAATTCGCCATAAATCAACCGGTGATCGGATGGACGTGAAATTTTGACAGCAGCTTCACGACTCATAAATCTACCATCGTCCAGAAGGAATTATTCATCCAGTAAATACGCATGGAGATACGGGAGTCGGAGCAAGGCTGTAATTTCAGATCAGCAAACAGATTGGATCAATAGGAGTGGGAAGAGCAGCTAGCCATCTTCTCTGCGCGTGAGATTCACGCGCCGCCGTGGCCGTCTCGCCGCTCTTGCCGCTGCACCGCTGCTGCCCCGATTGTACGGATTGGTTTCCGTAGCAATCTCGACTTGCTAAGTGCGCCTACCTCACGCTTCAAGAGGTAATGTTTCGAATCTATTGTCATTCGATTCGGTTACGTTTAAATTAATATATGCATGTTCGTTTTAATAAGAAACTTGTATGACTTTATGTGTCTACATGAAATTGGTTTTATTATTGCGAGCATGATTATTTGATTTAAACGCGAGCATGCTAATTGATTTAATTTCGATTAAGTAATCAAGCATGTTGTTGTTTTAATTTCGCTGGAAGCGCAAAGGTACGCAATTAATTGATTTAATTTGTCGGGCATGTGCTTATGTGCTTTAAAGTCGTTTAAATCGCATAAAATTTTTGTTTTCCGCTGCGTACATGTGCCCGAAACCCAACAGTGGTATCAGAGCTCGTTGCGCAATTAATTGCGTTTCGTTTTAATATGCATGTTTGATTTATTAAAGTAGCGATTGTCGTATTATGCAATTGGGAGTTTTCGTAAGTTTAAAATATTTTTGAAATATTGTTTAGAGTTTTTCCAGCTTTAAAATTGTTTAAAATTGGAAAATCGGATCTGAAATTGTTTTAAAAATGTCGGATTTTTAATTGTTCGGATCGAACCGGTCGAATCGACCGGTTCGATGGTTGTGTGCGATTTAGTTGACCGAATCCACGTGGATTCGGGTCGGTCAGACCGGTTCTCGGTCCGACTGACCCGGCCCACTGATTTGGGTCAGCTGGACCGGACAGAACCGGACCGCTTCGGTCCGAACCGGTCAGACCGGTTGGGCCGAACCGGTTCACTGAAAATAAAAAAAAAAAAAAAAAAATTTCAGATTTCTAAAATTAAACTTAAAACAAATTGATTTTAATTTTTGGAAAATTATTTTCAATTAATCCCAATTAGATAATTGGATCGACAATCATCTATTTTAGTAAATAGGTGTTAGATTAATTAAATTGATTTAAATTGTTAAATTGATTTCAATTAATAGAACACATATATAATATTGATTATAGTTCAACTTAATTAGTAGTACCTTAACATTATTTGAATGATTTATGCTAGTTGAGGTTCTATAATTATTTTGAAAACTCGATAATTAATTAATGTAATTAATTATGAAATTAGGTCGTATGTTCCTCTTAGGACAATATGCGCTTCCATATACCTTTAGAGAACATAGATGTAGGAATCACATAGACCAATCCAAACCTTCTGATGAGATAAAACATTTTAATAAAAATCCCTCATTCTTTTAATTAAGAATCATTTCAAGCTATAAAGAAAAACCCAATCTGTTGAGTTATTTCTTTCCTTCTGCCAACGGTTGGATTATGTGTAGCCCTTTACTATAGTGCAGTAAGCCGTGTTAGCGGGGAGTGCTATGGTAGAGTAAGCTGTAATTCAATTGACATAATGATGAAGGTAGCCATAGAAAAGGGTTATGTTGGATTAACGTGGTCGGCTAGATTAACTAGGGACTACATTAGTTTGGCATAATCAAGTTCTATGAGCATCTTTGATTGGTAGGTTAGACTTGACACACGACGATTTTGATATTCGCGAGATTAACTTAGGTCATTATCAAGTGTGAGGAAAATTAATTTAGGGTCATATTGTGGATATGATTGATTGTGATCTACCTTTGGGCAAATATAATCGGGCTAGATTAACTACGGGTTATATTTGTCTATTGGACCTAAAGCCCATTAAGAAAAATCAGTTTTCTCGTTTGTCTACTAGAGGGAAGTGGAACTCGATAAAATTAGTGGGAGAACAATTAAATAACATAAGTCCAAACATTTAATTGTAACAATCATTTAACGCGAATCTCTAATAATCCTCTTCTCTATATGTCTCAGATAATTATGTCTAAGAATCCCATAATGTCAATCCTCGACAATAAACTCAATGGCCCTAATTACCTAGATTGGTTGCGTAGTCTTAAGCTTGTGCTAACTGTTGAGGGGCGTCTCTATGTTTTGAACGAGAGACTTCCCGCCACTATACCTGCCACCTGATGCTGAAAAGGAAACTTATGAAGTTTGGAAGAAAGATGACACTCATGCTAGGTGCTATATGATAGCCGCCATGGAGCCCGCTCTTGCGAGGAAATATGAGTCTCACTTGCATGCTTTCGATATAAAGGCTCATCTCGATAGCATGTATAGTGAGAATATTAGGGCATCGAGATACGCTGCTATAAAGGAGTTGATCACAGCGAGATTGCGCGAAGGGGTTTCGGTCCACGAGCACTGTCTCAAAATGATCACTCTCCTTGAAAAGCTAGTGAATCTCGATGTCACCCTCCCGGCCGAGCTCTCGTTGGATTTGATCTTGTTGTCTCTTCCTAGTTCCTATGAATCGTTCATAGTGAACTTCAACATGAACAAACTAGATCCTCCCTTGGATGAGTTAATGAACATGTTGGTCAGTTTCGAGTCCACCATTAAGAAAGAGAAGTTTGTTCTCATTGCTGCTACTTTTGGAAAGAAGAGTTCTTCCCAAAAGAAGATAAAGGAAAGAGTTCCCTTCCCAAACAGCAAGTTCGAAGTTGGTGAAGGTAGTGGGGGCCCCTAAGGCGAAAATCAGCAAAACGTAAGGAGATAGATCAAAACCCCGCACAACTTTGGCACGCTAGATTAGGTCATGTCTCTTTAAGAAGGATGAACGATTTTGTCAGTGAAGGATTGTTCTCTTTGGAGGACGTGAAATCACTACAAACTTTTGAATCTTGCCTTAAAGGGAAAATGACCAAGTCACCCTTCAAAGGGAAAATGGAACGAGCCGAGGGTCTTTTGGATTTGATCCATACAGACGTATGTGGTCCACTAAGTGTTAGTGCGAAGGGTGGATATAACTACTTCGCCACCTTTGCCGACGATTATTCTAGGTATGGGTATGTGTACTTGATGAAGTACAAGTCTGAAACATTTGAAAGGTTCAAAGATTTTAGACATGAAGTAGAAAAGCAACTCGGACGAAGTATTAAGAAGCTGCGATCCGATCGTGGTGGAGAATACTTGAGCATCGAGTTCATTGACTATCTAAAAGAGAATGGGATACAATCCCAATGGACTCCACCGGGAACTCCTCAACTTAATGGAGTCTCCAAACGTCGGAATCGAACTTTATTAGATATGGTTCGATCAATGATGGGGTTCACAAACTTACCGGCATACTTGTGGGGTCACGCACTTCGTACTGCCGCGTATTTGCTGAATAGAGTTAACACCAAAGCAGTTAAATCCACACCTTATGAACTTTGGCATTCCCGGAAACCCAATTACAAACATATTAGGATATGGGGTTGTCCCGCTCATGTGAAGCGATTAGTGGGAGATAAGTTGGATAGTAAATCCGACTTGTGCTATTTTGTGGGGTATCCCGAAGACTCGATGGGATACGAGTTCTACTATGTCAAAGAAGCAAAGACGTTTGTTTCGAGAAATGCCACCTTTTTGGAAAGGGAGTTTCTATCCGATAGAAAGGGCAGCATGATAGAACTTGAAACAGTTCAAGAACCACAAAGTGAAGTTCAAACGCAAGAACAAGTAATCGAACCAATACAACAAACCACTAATATACCTCATGAACCTACGGTACGTAGATCCGAAAGAGTTCGGAAAATGCCGGATAGGTTATTCCTCCTCGAAAATGATGAAGATCATGTTGATCTTGGACAAGATCCAAGAACATACAATGAGGCCGTATCGGATGCGGACATGGGACATTGGCTAACTGCCATGAAATCCGAAATGGACTCCATGTACTCCAACAAGGTGTGGACCTTGGTAGATCCACCTAAGGGAATTGTTCCTATAGGCTGCAAGTGGATCTATAAGAACAAAATTGGAGTGGATGGAAAGGTATCGACCTATAAAGCTAGATTGGTAGCGAAAGGTTACACTCAAAGGCAAGGCGTTGACTATGAGGAAACTTTTTCGCCAGTCGCGATGCTGAAGTCCATTAGGATTTTGCTGGCCATAGCTGCGTGGTACGACTACGAGATATGGCAAATGGATGTGAAGACCGCCTTCCTTAATGGAGATATTGAGGAAGAAATTTACATGGCGCAGCCGGAAGGCTTCATATCTTCTGGAAGTGAGCAAAAGGTTTGCAAGCTCCAGCGATCCATTTATGGATTGAAGCAAGCATCCCGTAGTTGGAACATTAGGTTCGACTCAACTATCAAAGAGTTTGATTTTGAGAAGAATCCGGAGGAACCTTGTGTATACAAGAAGGTTAGTGGGAGGGCAGTAATATTTCTAGTGCTTTACGTTGATGACATTCTACTCATTGGGAATGACGTAGGAATGTTACAGCAAACGAAAGCATGGTTGTCCACACGTTTCTCAATGAAGGATTTGGGAGAAGCATCTTATGTATTAGGAATACGCATCTATAGAGATAGAGCAAGAAAGATGCTTGGCTTATCCCAAAGCCTGTACATAGACACCGTTATGAAACGGTTTAGCATGGAAGAATCCAAGAAGGGATTCTTGCCAATGTCCAATGGGGTTCGTCTCTCGAAATCTATGTGTCCCCAAACACCTAGTGAAATCGAGGAGATGAAAAGGACGCCCTATGCTTCTGCCATAGGAAGCATAATGTATGGCATGCTATGTACGAGACCCGATATTGCGTATGCTGTGAGTGTCACAAGCAGATATCAGTCTAACCCCGACCCGGCTCACTGGAAAGCCGTGAAAGATATCCTCAAGTACTTGCGAAGGACTAAGGATATATTTTTGGTCAATGGGGGTGCCGAGTTGAAATTAGAGGGTTTCACTGACTCTAGTTTTCAATCGGACGTGGACGACTCAAAGTCGAATTCTGGATTTATATTCACGCTTAATGGTGGTGCCGTGTGTTGGAAGAGTTCCAAGAAAAGCACGACGGCCGATTCCACTACCGAAGCGGAATACATTGCAGCGTCCGAAGCTGCAAAAGATGGGACTTGGATAAGGAAGTTCATCCAAGAGTTGGGTGTCATTCCTAATGCTAGTGATCCAGTACCGTTGTACTGTGATAACACCGGAGCCTTGGCGCAAGCTAAGGAGCCGAGATCTCATCAGAAGTTGAAGCATATTCTGAGAAAGTATCATATGATCCGAGAGATCATTGATAAAGGTGAAGTTAAGGTAGAACGAGTCACCTCGGAAGAGAACGTTGCAGACCCCTTCACGAAGCCTTTACCAAGATCGGTCCATGAGAAACATCGAGAGTCGATGGGATTGCGGTTTATGGGTAGTTGGCTTTAGGTCAAGTGGGAGATTGTTAGAGTAGGTGACCAACAAGCCAACCTGTGGCTGTGGTCTTTCGTATTTATTATTGTAATAAACGAACCTTTATTCGTATTAATGATAAAACACATTGGCATTCTATATCTTTGTCCCTTTGTCACAAGCATAGATATAGTCCTTACAGTTATTACAAGTACTAGTAATTGATCGTTAGGATCGTGAGATATTTACTTAAGTATTATAACTGTTAAATGTGTTCCTAGTCGAAGGGTTACGCCACTAATGAGGATATCGGCCTTTCCCATTAAGACTAGCACTTAGTGTATGTGTACTGCATCTCATCAGTAAACGGTATTGTGATATCGGCATGCATAAGTGGGTGCTCGTAAGTTGACGAGTTCACTGAACTCCCTCACCCTAGAAATCTCTAAGTGGTTCCCAATAATCGAGTAGAGATATCTATGGTATAGTTGTACACCATTAGTCCTTATGACCTAGACATCACCGTGACTTCACTAGAGGACCAGCTGTATCGTGACCTGTCCCTGAGTTCCACCGAGGACCATCCCAAGGGCCAGTGTTCGTGCAGTCCGAAATCTAGTGGGAGGTCTGTGCATTGTAGTCGGGGATTCGATCGCTAGAATAGTCTTGGATGTCCTGTGTGTTCTGAAAGTTTGTAATCATTCTAAGTCTCTGGCCAGAGCTGACTAAGTGATGATTAGAGAATTCGATTCTCTAAGTCATGCACGTAAGGATTACAACACTTAGAACGATCGCACCGTCATCGAACATATAAAGAGGTCTCGATGAACCAATGCCTCTAGTTCGATCGGGACATATGAATCGAAGGGACCGTACTGTACGTTAACTATATCTGAAGGTTCTTGCAGGCACTTCATTTGTATCTAGGGAATCATGACGCGTAGTTGCTAGACGCCAATCTTGATTCGTTGGGTGGTTAAGGTGAAACGAGTTTCATCTTAATCGTAACTCTAAGGGGACGAGTTTTGACCACAAAGAGTTGTGGGCCCACGGCTAGCTTACACCTGAACCATCGAGGGTCACACTGCTCGTGCACATGAGATCTTTGAATAAACGGTCAGAGATAAAATGGTTTATCTTTGCATGATTGGAAGTCAATATGATTGGGTCCAACATTCGTAATTTGGAATTATGAATGAGAATAAGAAAAGGAAAAGAATAGGCGAAAGTTGTAGTGAACTTTCTAAATCGGGAAGGTTCCAAATTTAGAAAGTGCACTGAACTAGGGTTTCCACTTTTGGAAAGTTGGAAAATGAAAGATGGCACTCGTAATGACGAGGACATTATAATGAATCCGAATATGTAATTGTTACGATTTTCCGATCATTGAATTGAGAGAGACGAGCAAGTGAAGGAACTAACGAGCTTAAGCTGTTGGGCCCGGTCCAACTTAAGCCCGTTAGGGTTTTATGCAAGGGACTATAAATACATGATTTATAGGTCTTGCACAAACACACAACACGTCCAAAACCCTAGCCGCTCCCTCTCTCACGCTCGGCCATCTCCCCTCGGCCACCGCGCCATCGTCGCCGGAAAATCGCCGGAATCGGCCATCCGTTGGCCGATCTCTTTCGGTATTCCTTTCCTTCTTTCTTTTCTTCCGTTATTCTGACTATTACGTGTCTAGTGCCACGTGTTTAGTAGATCGAAGTATACGAGGTGAAATCCAAGAGGAGGAAGATTGAAGAATCGAAGATGCGAGAAGGCAATTCTGAAAAACTGCTCTCGGATTTTCTGCGCTGTCCAGCGAGAAAATTCGCCATAAATCAACCGGTGATCGGATGGACGTGAAATTTTGACAGCAGCTTCAAGACTCATAAATCTACCATCGTCCAGAAGGAATTATTCATCCAGTAAATACGCATGGAGATACGGGAGTCGGAGCAAGGCTGTAATTTCAGATCAGCAAACAGATTGGATCAATAGGAGTGGGAAGAGCAGCTAGCCATCTTCTCTGCGCGTGAGATTCACGCGCCGCCGTGGCCGTCTCGCCGCTCTTGCCGCTGCACCGCTGCTGCCCCGATTGTACGGATTGGTTTCCGTAGCAATCTCGACTTGCTAAGTGCGCCTACCTCACGCTTCAAGAGGTAATGTTTCGAATCTATTGTCATTCGATTCGGTTACGTTTAAATTAATATATGCATGTTCGTTTTAATAAGAAACTTGTATGACTTTATGTGTCTACATGAAATTGGTTTTATTATTGCGAGCATGATTATTTGATTTAAACGCGAGCATGCTAATTGATTTAATTTCGATTAAGTAATCAAGCATGTTGTTGTTTTAATTTCGCTGGAAGCGCAAAGGTACGCAATTAATTGATTTAATTTGCCGGGCATGTGCTTATGTGCTTTAAAGTCGTTTAAATCGCATAAAATTTTTGTTTTCCGCTGCGTACACGTGCCCGAAACCCAACAGTA
>NW_012194968.1:89093-150125 GCF_000504015.1 Erythranthe guttata
CATATAGCTTCGAAGAAGTCCCCTAATAGGTATTATATCACACAACAACGGTTACAAATAAAATGAACTATTTATTTGTTATATTAACTACCAATCACCTTTACAAGTTCGTACAAGTTGCCCAACAAGTGTTTGGTCATGTTGTCTCGAGATTGAGATTTATTAGAAATTGATAGAAATTGTAATCATTTTATAATAGCAATCTGGATTTAATTTTACAAACAAATTAAATCTAAGCTTGACTTTGTTTGAGCGATCGAGTCTTGATAATTGAATTGGTGTATTTTATCATTGATTGTGAAATCATCACATATGCGTGTAAGCATGATACAAATGAAACAAAATATTTTATAACTAGTCTCTTTTGATTAGTTAAACGAATTAATTTTGGTTGTATAAAGTGATATAATTGTTCTACTAGTAGTACTATTAGAAAAATAAAAAAAATCATTACTTCTTATATATTAACAACTGTTTTTGTTGAGTCAATATTCAGATGACACGAGTGGTTATTTATTTAATTAAATGACAACTCTTTTCTTAATAATGAAAAATAACAGTTAACTATATAGGTGCACCGAATTAATCTATAATTTTAGACACTCGTAGAAAAATGGTTTTTAAGTACGATCATTAACCATAGCAAATGTACTAAATTTGTAGTAAAAATGCTTTTATTACCCATTTGGTACCAATTTGCACCGTAGCATATATGGGTTTGACAATTTTTTTTCTTTTTATAATAGCTGTGTAATCAGTGTTTACATACATTAATTGTTCATTTAGCCGATCCTCTATTTATATACTTGTCCATTATATATATTTCTGCACATACATCAAACCTTCAATAATAAAAATTAATAATGGACATGCCTGAATTTGAGAATGGTCACAAGCTGCTTCACATAGCAATGTTCCCATGGATCGGCATGGGCCACGTCACTACCTTTCTCCATCTCGGCAACGAGCTCTCTCAACGAGGACACCGCATCTCGTTCTTGCTCCCCATGAAGGCTCTTGTTAAGCTCGACCACAACCACGACCACTCGCACCCAATCAAATTCCACATTCTAAACGTGCCCCATGTGGACGGCCTGCCACCTGGCGCCGAGACTTGTTCGGACATCGACGACAACCTCACCGAAAAAAATCCACTTGCCGTAGCCTTCGACGCCATGTCCGAACAAGTCGAGGCGCTCTTGCGCTCCCTCAACCCCGATATCGTCTTTTACGATTTCGCACACTGGATACCCCGGCTCGCCGCGGTGATCGGCTTCAAAACGGTCTGCTACAACACGGTCTCCGCCTCGTGCATGTCGTACACTGTCGTACCGGCGAGGCGCATCCCGAAGGACCGGATGATGACGGCGGAGGAACTGGCGGAGCCCCCGGAGGGCTACCCTTCCTCCACGGTGGTGCTCCGGGGGCAGGAGGGCTTGATGATGTCATTCATCTGCGAGGATTACGGTGATGTGAAGTTCGACGTGCGCATGTCGACCGCGTTGTGGGGCTGCGACGCGATTGGCGTGCGCACGTGCAGTGAGATGGAGGGGCCCATGTGCGAGTACGTGTCGCGGCAGTACGGTAAGCCCGTTATCCTAACCGGGCCGGTTCTGCCGCGGGTTCAGGAGGAGGTGCCGCTGGAGGAGAAGTGGGACACGTGGCTGAGCAAATTCGACGAAAAGTCGGTTGTGTACTGCGCTTTCGGAAGCCAGACGATTCTTCAGAAGAAGCAGTTTCAAGAAATGCTGTTGGGCTTCGAGATGACCGGGCTGCCGTTTATCGTGGCGATGTCGAAACCGCATGGGGCGGACACCATTGAAGAGGCTTTGCCGGAGGGGTTTACGGAGAGGGTGGGTGGTAGAGGGGTGGTGCACGGTGGTTGGGTGCAGCAGACGCAGATACTGAACCACCCGTCGGTGGGTTGCTTCGTGAGCCACTGCGGGTTCGGGTCGATGTGTGAGTCGTTGATGAGCGACGCGCAGATAGTGGCGGTGCCGCAGTTCGGGGATCAGGTGCTGAACGCGCGGCTGATGGCGGCGGAGCTGAAGGTGGCGGTGGAGGTTGAGAGAGGTGAGATGGGGTGGTTCTCAAAGGAGGATTTGAGCAACGCCGTTAAGTCGTCTGTGATGGACGTCGGCAGTGACGTAGGCGAAATTGTGAGGGAGAATCATGCTAAGTGGAAGGAAACCTTCGTCGCCCCGAAATTTATGGATGACTACATCGACCGTTTCATCAAACAATTATATCACCTCTAATTGCCGTCCCCTTCTTCATTTTTTCTCTCTTTTCTTCTCCGCAGCCAATTATATAGGTGAACTGCGTAAATATACAATCGTGTATAATAATTTGCAAACTATAAAAGAAATGTAAACCATACTAGACTAACTGTATGTGACAAACTCGACCTAGCACTTGCTCTAGTCGCTAGGTCATCCTTTACGGGACACGTTTCCTATTTTTTCATATATATGTACCGAGGGCGTTTCATTTGATTTTTCGTTGTGGTTTTTATTTTTACATTTTATATATATCTAATACCATTCATAACCTTAATTGTTGGGGTGGAAATTGGAATGTAATTTTCGAATTTCGCCGATTCCGATTCGAAAATATCCGAATTTGGAACCGTATTTTTCATTATGATTTTCGAAGTTTCGATTTCCGATTCTTCCGAATTTAATTGGAATGAAATTATAATGGTATTTAAAATTTTGAAATTCCGATTTTAGTTTCGAATATTTCTATGGTTTTTGGGAATATAAAATGTAGTTTTATGATATATTTTGTAATTCCAAAATATAACTTATGTTATATTTAATATGAAAAATATAAATAACGAATGATCAAGTAAATTAAAACACTATATTAAAAAATTAATTGGTATAGAAACTTTGTGTTACCAACCCTCATTAGAAGAGTTGGTACCTAGCCTTACCAACATGGTAAATGTCTAGGGTTCGAGTCCCCCCTCCCCTACATCGTCTTCTTGTATGTTGCATATGGACTTATAAGAAAATCTATGTTCAAATTTTCAACTCGTTGTTCCTACATACATGTATTTTTTATTTATTGCAATTTGTCGAATTCTCTTTTGAATTTTCTTGCATTTTCTTGCAAATTTTCAAAAATGATAGAAAAATATTGTGAAAACTAAAGTAATTTAGTGAACTTTTGCATTCCAATTTTTTTGGGACGGAAATTGGAACCCATTTTTACTTCCGAAAAAAAAATGATTTTTTTCGAAAAAGCTATTTTCAATCCATTCCGTCCGATTTCCACCCCTACTTAGTTGTTTTTGCTCCAAGATTCCCTCATATTTTCCTTTTAATTCCCCTCCCTAATTTCGCTCCTAAAAATAGAACCACTCAATTCTAATTCTGGAATGCTAATTGCAGCGACACTTTTACTAAAAATACAGCGGGCTTTCTCACCTTCGAATTAGAAGATTTTAGATTCTGAAGCTCGTTGCACAAAAACAAAAACAAAAACTTCAGTGGTCGATCATGATAACGATTACAAGGTATAGTCCTTGGAATTCCCGTATTTGTTGATGTTGAACACGAAAACATAAAAAAAATAAAAAAATAAAAGTAAAAGTACGCAACAACAAGAAAACATAAAAAACAAAAAAAAAATTAAAAAAATAAAAAATAAATAAAAAAGAGAGAGAAGGTTTCTCCCTCTACATGACGAAACACCCTAAGATTCGTGATGTACGCAACAAAACTTTGGTGATTCGTGATGTACGCAACAAAACTTTGGTGTTTCGTCCTGTATAGGGCGAAACACCCTAAAATATTTTTTAATTATTTCTAAACACATATGTTTTATATTTAACTACTATTTTTTTTCTAGTCTACGTCGATGAAGACGAATTTGAGGATGACAATATGTGTTATAATATTCCTATGAACGCGTTCGAATATGAGGATTGATATTGCGTTTGAAACAAGAAAATCACTATTCGAAGGGGTCAAAAACACCGCTGCTAGCCATGGTCATCGATTGATTTGTGCTTCAAGCCAGAAAAATGTTTATCAAGTATTGACATGTCATTTGTTTGAGTATGGACGGGAAAAACGAACCGATTTGGAGAATCTTCGAAATGTGGATGTCCGTTTCGCTTATACGGTAGTAGAAATCAAAATGATGGATTATGGCGACTCAGTGTAGAATATGACAATCACATTCGCAAGCCGCCACCCTATTCCACCAAATAGTTGTTTGACAGCAGAATAGTACGAGGTAGTCAAATTACTTAGAAGGAGCCACGTGAAGCCGTCATTAATTATGGATCGTTTGAGAAAGGATAATCCGCAGACAACGACATCCATGAAACATGTCTATAATCAACTTGAGAAGATGAAAAGAGAGAATAGCGGGGGAGATAGTGATACAACACGTGATGCATAACCTTCAACAAAGTGTTTATGAATACTGGTATCGAAGTAATGTACGTAGCCAAAGATACATTGACTAATATTATGTTTGCCGCCCCTATTTCGATGAAACTATTGCAATTATTTTCTCATGTTATATTGATGGACTACACTTACAAAACCAACAGGTATGTAATTTATTTTCGTTCTTTTGATATTTAAATATTGTAGTTTTATTGCATTTGTTATTTAGATTTCGAGGCACAAAGTGGAAGAGTGATAAGTGTTCGTTTTGCACAACTTTTACTTATCGAATCTTCGAGTTTTGGTCTTCATTCGTCCGAGTTTTCGGCTTTATTTCTATATATTATGCGTTTCTTGTTTTATTTCTTTTATAGGTAAAGAGAAGCTATTTTTGCCGATTCGAAACGATTTTGGAAGCGAAGCCGAGAATCAAGTCAAACAAGAGCATAAATTGCAATCAAGTGGATGGTGGCAGCGTTCGGTATTTTATGCATAACTTCTTCATACGACCTCCGATTGAGCTGATTCAAATGGATTTAGAAAGCCAACTGCAAGGGCTACAACGTTTGTGAAATGCAAAATCGTCAAATTCGGGCTACAAAAGGGTCAAAACAGAGTTTGAAGTTATTGCAGCGACCATATCGCGATATGACTTTCCATATCGCGATATAAGAGAAAACGAAACAGAGAGCTTGCATTTTTGCCATATCGCGCGATATGCCATTCCATATCGGGATATGGGGAGAAACGAAACAGAGAGCTTGCAATTTTACCATATCGCCCGATATTGCTGCCCATATCGCGATATGGGCAACAATGCGTAAAAAATATCTAAAAAGGCAAAGTTTCCTCAAGAAAATTTTCCCTACTATAAATACAAACCCCTTGTGTCATAAAACAAAAAGGACTCTCTCTTCGACTTTTTCTTCGGGTTTCTCCTAGGTTCTCGCCAGTTCTTCGCGGGAAGCTTCGACGAGGGTTTCGACTAGGGTTTTTCATAAGCTTTTTCTTTACGTTTAGTTTATGATTTCTCGTGTTCTTCATTTGGATGCTATGTTTGTAATGAACTAAGCATTTTCTTTTAGGGAAATGAAACCTTGTATATATTGATTTTGATTTCCAGATCTGTGATCTATTTGTCGTTCTTTGATTCTGTTTATGTTTTCCTGTATTAAATGCTTTCGATTGTTTGGCCAACAGTTGAATTGATTGTAAATGGGAATGAACTAGAGAGAGGATTTCTTGTTTGATCTTAGGAAAACATAGCTCGGGTTGTGGAAACGGAGACGTGATGCACCTCGGGTAGCCCTTAAGGACTTGACCTAAATGCTCTCTTAATATCAGGTTTTGAACGGAGACGTCGGACCTGTGGGTAGACTCTAACTACACTGGAGACGGGGGTTAGGGTATTTTAGTGTCTGGGATAGCGAATATAGAATTGACATTAGATTCGGATTTGTAGATCTTTATCGATAGTACATTGGTGGATTTTACCCTAGAAGCCATCACACGTCGGAATTCCTCGCTTTTATTGGCGGACCGTTGCTTTTATTATTGTTTCTTTCTTTTTAGCTTCATCCCCCACCCTTTCGATCGTCTAGATAAAGTTTAGGATAGTATAATTACGGTACTTGGTAAATTTAGGAACTTAATTCCCTGTGGATCGATATCTGGAATTCACTATTCTACAAAACGCGATACTGTACACTTGCGGTTTTTCATACGTAGGTTTTACGCGTATCAAAGAGGCAATCTGAAGATTTTGTGGGGCCATGGGAAAGATAAAACCGATGCATGGATGACGTTCCATTAACTGTTTAAGCTCAAAGAATTATGAGGAGTAGGCTTTCGAGATTTCAAAAGCTTCAAGCTTGCTCTTCTCGCGAAACAACTATGGCGAGTTCTTACGATACCTAAGCTATAGTGAAAAATTCCGAAAGCAAAATATTTTCGAGATGGAGATGTGTGAACTGCAGCATTAGGGACGCGGTCTCTAACTGTGGTTTCTATCGCAATCTCTGAAGGATGGAACTCAGTGATTGGTCTAAGGTTATTGAAGTTCTCCAACACGGTGCTTCGACACTAGCTAGTTCCTTTCGAGGTACCCCGAAAGATTGTTTCTCTACTAAGGTTTTTTCTTCATGTTTTTTTTCTTTTGTTAGTAAACAATCTAATTCTCTTGCTCATGGTTTAGCGTCTTTGACGAATAATGGTTGTAACTTGTAAGGAAGGTTCTTGTCTTCCTCCAAACTCGGCGATCTACGCTTTAATAAAATCGGTATTTTCTCAAAAAACAAATGATACCCATAATTGTATGATTGTGTCTTTCCAAATAAAACTTAAAATGTAAAACTTATTTTTGACCCCACAATGTTAGCATATGTAAATATTAACATGTAAAGCAATCAAATCTTAACAGAGAGTTATTTTTTCGATTTCTCCCCATGTTTGTAGATTCTAACATAGCACAATCAAGCAAAGCGTGGTAACCGTTATTTGTGTAAATAAAGAGGCATATTACGCCGTATTTGTTGGCGATATTGTTAATGTTTATGGACACAACCGATTTCCGACAATATTTTATTTGCCAAATGAATCATTGTATTTGCTTATTTAAAAAAAATATATATCTAATTATACTTATTTAGAGACTCTTATGAAACTATTGTGTATGTATTGCCATATGTGATTTTCATCAAAGATAGAATTTCTACAATGCCTATGTTGTGTAGAAAAAAAAGGGCTGGTAAAATGATTGTTGCAAGAAGTTTTAGTCCAATGGAGCAGAAGAAATTGGGATGTGCTGCATTTTTCCTTGCTTTCTTCATTATCGCGGTCACCCTTTCGTCGATTTTCAAGCCGTATCTCGGCCCTCTACCCACATGTAAGTTTTATTTTAATCTTTTTCTAGTTATTTGAATAACAAAAGTTCAATTACATGTACAAAGTACATATTTCCAGATTCATAACTTCTGAATTTTATCTATTAAATTAACAGTGCAGAAGTATGATTTTGAATAATCATGTATTGCAATGGATTTAAGAAAATCGCCTATCGTTTTAACATAATCTTTTACTAATTATCACTAGTATTCTTCTCTGTGCGATGCATGAAATATCATTTCAAAAGTGAAAATTGTACAATTAGTAGGAGAAAAGAAAACATAAAAAAAAAAAAAAAATTACAAAGATGCCATCAAAGAAAGATGAATAACTTCTTTTTATATACATTTCCAGTTCTACGAAAATCGAATTCTCATACACAATAGTTAATGTAGCAATTTTCGCCAGCAAAAGTCGAATATATAATTAAAAATTATAACTATGTTTCTTTATTGTAAAATTCGAACTTAAGAAGAACTGACAATTAATTTACTTTGTATCAATTTGTGTTTCAATAATCCAGATTTTGGCGTAGAGAATACAATGAAGAATCCAATTATTTCCAACCTGAGCAACTCAGTATCAGACGTATACGAAATAGAAGGTGACGTCAGAATCCACGGCAGCACATCCACAATCTTCATATCTTCGCCGCCACAGCAGATCAACAGTACAACAACCAAACAATTCTGGTCAACGAAACCCTACCCCCGAAAAGAGGACACCGTCGCCATGGCTAAAGTCACCGCTTTCAAAATCCAATACGCCACCGCCGTATCGTCTCCGCCGCAGTGCGACCAAATATTCACATCTCCGGCGGTCGTATTCTCCGCCGGAGGGTACGCCGGAAACCACTACCACGCCTTCGTCGACGTCCTCGTCCCGCTCTTCTCCACCTCCCACCATTTCAACCGCGACGTCGTCTTTCTCGTAACAAACGACCTCTCGGGGTACAACTCCTCCAGCTGGACGTCCAAGTACAAATCAATACTCGATCAATTATCCAAACACGATATTTACAAAACCGACACCGAGAATCAGGTGTTGTGCTTCTCAAGAATCGTCGTCGGCCTAATCAAAACCCCAAGAGAGTTCGCCGTCGTCGACCCGCGTTACTCCACAAACAATAACTCGTCTACGAGGGACTTCAACAAGATGGTCCGAAGCGCGTACTCGTTGAAAAGAGAATCTCTGAGCGAGGACATAAGAATATTCCGCCAGCCACGTCCTCGCATGCTCATCATTCGGAGAAGAAGAGACCGCCACTTGTCGAACGGGAAGGAGACGGTCGAAATGGCTCGGAGTTTAGGGTTCGATGTTGTAATGAAACCGGTCGTGTGGAACGTTTCTTCGGTTGCACGGTTTGTGAACTCGTTCGACGTATTAGTTGGTGTGCATGGGGCTGGTCTTACGAACATGGTTTTTCTGCCCGAAAATGCGGTTGTTATTCAAATTGTGCCATTTGGTTTGGAGAACTTGGCCCGAAGTTGCTTCGGAAAGCCCGCCGAGGGTATGAACTTTAGGTACTTGGAATATAAAGGGAGTTTAAATGAGAGCTCTTTAGTGGGGAAATATTCGGACGGGGCTAAGGTTTACGCGGATCCGGCTGCGATTTACCGGAAAGGGTTCGACGGTTTTCGTTCGGTGTATTTGGATAATCAAGATATTAATCTTGATTTAGGTAGGTTTAAGGGAACCCTTTTGAAAGCATTGGAGCTCCTCCGAGTTTAGGGTTTGCTTTAATTTCCATGGTTACACGATCATTAATTTGAATGAAATTTTGAATTTGATGTTTAGTATATTTATTCTCTTTTCAAGTACTCTCTCTTGCAATGTTTTGATAATCAGATCGGACATTGATCTGGACAAGCTATTGGGTCACGGTTTGAATCGGTTCAACTGGGGTCAACCAGTTCTTTCATTTTTTTTAGGGGAAATATGCAATCCCCCCCTAGAATGGAAAATATTATGTAAAAAACCCATTTGACTTTTAAGACTTTTGCTCACATCCATATCCAAATCTTAATTAGTGAGACCCCCTTATTAAGATAGGATAAGACACAATTACCCTTAACAGCAGTTATTAAAATAAATCAAATATTTAATAATTTTAAATTAAGATAACCGTTTCCTTTTTTGTAGAGGGACGTGATATCTTCAACATAATCTTCAGCCGATTTTCAGCGTGATTTCAGCAGACACAATCAAATATATTTGGGGCGAGATCGAAGTGCATAGTCGTCACTCTGTATTCTGTTTTGTGCTTCGTGTTGAAGAAAAGTTTCGAGGAAAAAGGTGAGCGATGAATTAAGTGTTTTATTTGTAATTAAGATAATGATTATGATGTTTTTGATTCGCAAATTTTTATTTCTTTTTTTGTTCCGATCCGATTGATATGGGTTCGTCGTGTGTATGTTGTATCTGATTTCTGCTTTATACCGATTTACAGAGTAGTCACATTGCATATGTCGTATCTGATTGTAGTTTATATTGATTTACAGAGTATTCACATTGCTCTGTATGTAGTGATTACATATTTTGTTTTGTTGCGTTATTGTGTTTGTTTACAGTAGTTTCTGAGATTTTTAGTTTTATATAATTGAATCAAGAGTAGTCTTATTTTTAGGCAGTTGTGATGATATTATAGGTTTTGAGCAGTCATAATCGACATTTTTTTCTTCAGTGGTGCACAGTATGTCGTCCAGCATGATGGTTTTTATGAAGTACGGAGGGTCGTTCGGGGTGAAGATATGCCGAGCTGATTTTGTGTATGAAGACCTTATTGGATTTGTGACAGAGAAGTGGTGCAGCTTGAATGCGAGGGATGTTACGATGACATACAATGTTGATGGTTATGGCGAGGGCATGGTGGGTGACAATGATGAGGTAATGTATATGAAATCGTTGGTTCGACAACTAGGTCTTGACCGTGTCGAGATAACTGTGAAGAGCAAAGACAATGTTAATGCAGTAGTGTTGGCGAGGGCTCCACAATCAACATCACTCAATGCGATGGGTAATTATCTGTGTAACGACATGTGTGTTCGTCCGAATGCGTTGACATTTGATAACACACAATTATTGAGTACCAATTGGAGAAATCTTATTAGGGAAGTAGGGCAAGGATTTCGGAACGGGGCTGTTGATTTCCGGGATGCATTGCGGAAATACGCTGTTGAAGTTGGGTTTGAATTTAACTATGTGAAGAATGAACCTACAAGGATTACGGCAGAGTGCAAATACAGGGTGATGAAGAAGTGTATGTGGAGGATTCATGCCTCGCTACAGAAGGCAAACGGATTCTTTTATATTAGGACATTTGAAAAACATCATTCGTGCGGAGCTTCATTTGGTTCATCGAGCAAAAATAGGTTGACGTCTGATCATGAATGCAGTTAGAATCAAACCTGAAATGGCCCCGAATGATGTCGTGCTCAATGTCAAATTGTACTATGGCATTGACATCAGCTATTTTGTTGCTTGGAAGGCACTTGCTGCGGGGAAGCATCATGTGTTTGGTGACGCTACGACTTCGTACTCGTACTTGCCCTTGTATTTTGAAGAGCTTGGGCGTAGCAATCCGGGCAGCGTGTACCATCTTGATGTCGATCCAGTATCAATGAAGTTTAAGAGGTGTTTTTTTGCTTTTGAAGGGAGTTTTTCAGGGTTTAAGGCATGTCGACCTATGCTGGCTCTTGATGGGACCTTTTTGTCTGGAAAACACAGGGGAATCCATCTAAGTGCGTTGGGGAAAGACAGTGAAAACGGTACAACCCATTGTTTTTTTTAACATGACTATATATGACTACAGTACTTATTGTATGTTTCCAATTGCGCAGGTTTGTTTCCAGTAGCTTTTGGAATAGTGAACGAGGAGACTGACGACAACTGGGCGTATTTTCTACGACATTTAAAAACTGCTATTGGAACAGATCGCGTGCTCACATTCTTATCAGATCGTAACCATGGAATTTTGCGCGGTGTGAAGGAAATTTTCCCTGATTGTGGACACATATTTTGCCTTGTCCACCTGCAGAACAACCTATTGCACAAGTGTAGAGGCTGCCCGACTAATTTTCGAGAGGGTATTGTTGCTAAATTCAATGCTTGTGCGTATGCACCCACGAAGATTGAGTTCCATCAGAAATTGAATGAGTTGAAAGAATATGGAGGCGCAAGGGTAGATAATTTCATTGCTGACTTACCCTTTGTTAACTGGACATGTTCGTATTTTGTCGGAGATCGGCATAATGAGATGACCTCAAATGCTGCTGAGTCGTGGAACTCGAAGATCAAGGGTGCTCGTGATTTTCCTATCACAAATTTTATCGATTATATCAGGGGTGAAGTCATGATAAATATTAGCATTAGGGCTGAGGAAGGGGCGACGATGACGACGGAGCTTAGCTCCAAAGTCCATGAGCAGGTGGATCAGTTGGTTCAAGAAGGTAGAGTATGGGTAGCGAGGAAGTCGTCGGATCATATGTTTGAGGTTCTGTGCGACCCAACTGCAGTTGTTGATATAAAAGAAAGGGTGTGTTCGTGTAGGATGTGGCAGATCACTGGATTGCCTTGTGCTCATGCTGCTTGTGTGTTGTTCAATAATTCTAATGAGGGCTATAAATACGTTGACAAATATTATCGCACCGAGTCATACCGGGAGACTTACTCGCACCCTGTTGTGCCATTTGTGCAGCCTACGATTGACAATAATATGCCGATTGTTGGGCCCCCTGACCACCACGTTCGTAGAGGGAGGCCTAAGTCAAAAAGAATACCATCGAAGGGAGAGAAGATCAAACGGAAGATCAAGTGCAGTCGGTGCAACCGAATTGGATACCACAACAAGAAGACGTGTTTGATGGCCATTATAGGGGGTTGATGATTGTTTTTTTCAGTTTTTTATTGTTTTTAAGGATTAAGTGTGTTTTTTTTTCTTTATGGATAAATTTTATTTCAGTGTTTTATTTTTTTACATCACAAGACATATGTAGTTATTTTAATGCGACTTTAATTTGCTTGGTGTTTTTTTCTGAATTTTTTGATTGTTTTTATCTCCACATTTGTTTTCATTATAAATGTTTGCAAACTGTTTCCAGCGCTGGATACTTGTAGTCATCTTCGGTAGTGACATTATTCAGCCATAGTCACATACCAGTCATACTGCTTCTATGTTGTTCAGTGTACTGTTTTGCTCACCGTTGTCATATTCAAAACAGTTAGTATAATAGTCACATTCGCGCTGGTGTGTTTTAAGCAGGAATGTGGGTATGTAAAGTAAATTTCCTTATAATGTATGTTGTTTCACACCTGTAGTTCTAATGATTTACAAGCATAGTCACGTAGTAGTCATATGCTTAACGGTATCTTAATAATCGTGATACATTATGCTAATGCCACTGTTATGCACACCATAGTTACATGCTAGTCATATTTCTCACTTGTGAGGTTATGTGTAAATAATTATTTGTCTAAACAATAATAAAATGTCAATTCAATAGCATCAAAAATTAACATTCAGGTCTGTTTAATAATGTCTTGAAAGCAATACCAAATTCAAAAGAAAAAAAAATACCAGAGTGTGTTCTGGACAACATACAAGTTAGCATAACAGAAATGAGATGAAATCCTCGAAGAGTAAAATACAATAGAATAGCATGTTAGAGGTTGCAGTGTAAAAATGCTTCCACAATTGTCCTGCGCATATCTACGACACCTTCTTCCGCCTCTTCTATAATCATTTGCTGCTGCAGGAATGCCTCTTGGATGATGTACAAGACGATAATGCCACAATCGTTTGTGGCAGGCTTTTGCTAAGGCGAGTCAGCAACTGCATACAATGGTGCATTCTGTGGAATTGCGGATATATTAAAGGCAGATGCATTGAATTCGACAAGTTTTTTCTGTATGTTGGAATACATGTCAATGTATACATATGGAATAGTGGTAACGGGGAAAAACAAACAAATAAACGGCATACCATATCAGAGCCATCTTTAAGGTACTTGTCTGTTATTCCATCACGTGGGCGTAAAGAGTTATAAAATCGCCATTCTTTTAGTTGACAATCCAATATTAAAACTGTCCAGTGGTCAGCACGAGTATTGGGGTTGCCAACTGACAGCAACGGGAATATTAAGTATCTGTGCATGCCGATGTCCGCGGGTATGTCAAAAGTTTTGTCGTTTGTATGACGCGACATGGTCTGTAATAAAACGTAGTAAGTTATGTTTATATTTTTAAAATATGAAAATAGAGGGGAAGTTAAAATATGCACCAGCAGTAGGCTGTTAAACACAAAAACTGAGCCGGCAAGTTCATTTCCTTTGGCGGGTGTGTAACATCCGATCTTTTGTTGGTGCATGAGTATTTTGCAGTAACCATCTATGACCTGGAAGTTTTATGTGACTATTATAACATTGAATGTGACTGTTCAATACAAACACCTGTATAAAGTAATATATATATATATATATATATATATATATATATATATATATATATATATATATATAGAGAGAAGTTTGTAAAAACTTTACGTTGTTCGATGTCTGTTCGAGCCTGAGCAAGTGGAATATGTCAGATATCAGTATATGTGTAGTACCATGTTTCCATATTGATTTGCTGCAATAAGCCAAGACGAGGGAGATGGTTAGAGTGCACAAAATATACACTACATAAACAGAGTGCAAAAAAAAAACAAAAAAAAAAAATAATGGATCAATGGCTTACTCACCGTTCAATAGTTCATCCGCTAGCGCATTAATCCTTTTTTTGTCACTATCACTCATTTAAGTATACGTTATCTCGTGTTTGTGCCTCAGATCGCGGCGTGCCTTTTTTGTGCTGCGAGGAGTTACAGTCGGCTTTTTGGATCTTGTACGGTTCCCTATAGCAGAATTTGGATTCTTCGGAGTTTCTTCCTCACATATTTCGAAGTCTATGTTTGGAACTGCTATGAGTGGTGGGCGGTTGTCAAGTGCACTGGAATATTGATCAATTATAGCCTCGAGTTCTGAGATTTTTTGATCTCTTGCTTTGATGGTTGCCATATGTTCCTTTTCTGCTGCCTTGAGTATTGTGTTATCAGCTTCTAGGAATAATATTTGAGCGTCGGACTCACTCAAATTTGTCAATTGCACATCTTCCATCAGCAATGAATGGGATTCTTCGCATGCGGGATTGACTAATATTCTGGATGGGTGGTGTGCAGATTGAACTGGGGTCGTATTTGCTAGCTTTTGGACAAGCGTTTTGTTTGCTGCTTCGAGCTCTGCCAAACGCACATGTAGCTCAATGTTTTGTGCGTGTGAATCGTCAAGATCCTTATTTTTCTGGGCAATCGACGTTTGCGTTGGTGTCAGTATTTCAAACGATGGCAAATTGTTGTTTCCAAGATCCCGTTCCTCTTCAAGTTTTTCAAGTTTGTCTTGGAGTGCTCTTTTTTCATCAAGCAGCACTTGAGCTGTGTTACCTAGTAACGTCATCCTCACCTGGACTTCCTCAAGTTGTTGGATTTCTGCTGCCATGCGTGAGTTTTCTATTTTCAAGGAAGTCGGTTCAGAGTTTTGCACATTGATATGCTTCATGGCATCTGCTAACTTCAGGTTTGCTTCGTCTACTTGCTTTGCTAGTATTATGACATGTTTTGTTTTCTCCTGACTGTTTGGTGAAGGTATAGCATTGAGTCTGCGAGTTCAAAAGACTAACTGATCAACGATGGTGACTATGTAATATGACTACATCAAAAAAAATATATACTTACGAAGGAGTCAACACAATATGACTATACATATTGCAATAGTCACGTGAAATTATAATACAGAGCAAATTGACAGCATTGAAAATGAATGTTATTTTGAAATGCACCTCTGATAATGGGGGGATCCATGTGATGATGTAAAAAATATTTTTTAAAAAGGCCCAAATATCCAAAAAAAAAAAGGTAGTATTTCCATTTAATATGTTCGTAATATGACTGTATATGACGGTTTAAATGTACCTGTCCACATGCGACTGCAATGTTTTTTTCTGTGACTCGAGTCTTGTGATTGTACCCCTCAGTACATCTGCTTCATTCACGAGCTGTGTAACCTGATGTTGGAGGGATGATTCACGAGAATGGCATGCCACGATTTCATTTTTCAGTTTATCTACATCGTGTTGCATATCTCTGTAATGTTGCTTCAGCCATACGGCAATAGGGACATCTATGTCAGCAGTAGGGTCGTCATCTGTTTCACTATCATCAACAATCCTTTCATTGATTTTCGTGTCATTGTGCGCGAATGGATCAGTGATGTTGTCACCTTTGGTGCTCATCTGGTTGGCGATTTCGTGAAGTGCAGAAGAAGCCATTGCTTCTCTTTCTTCGCTGTCTGTACTGTTGTCATCTGTATCATCGCCTTCATTTTCACTGCTCTCTTCCATGGCTAAATGCCCGGTTAGGATTTGAGCTTCTGTATGTGTTGGCACCAAAGGTTGGTCATTGACATCATCGGGTTGAATGTCTCTTATGGCTGTAGTTGATATAACATTAGCCAGCTCCTGTATCACCCAACGGCGGAATCGAGGGAATGCATTTTCTGTGACAAGCTGAACAAGTTTGGTTCGTTCACATATGAAATACTGCATTTTAAAATAAGAACATGAATAATCAGTTTGTGTATTTAGTAAATGATGTCGGTGTAACATTTGATGAAAGATTGAAGTATGAGATTCTTACCAGTATTAGTGGAATACAACCCTTTGTTTTGTCTAGTTTCTTTGCAACATGTATTTGATGCTGCAGGAACTCTGTTATACCCATCGGCCAGTTATACGCCATCGTTTGATCAATGTCTCGCACGTACTTGAACATCCACCATGCAACTATTTCAGCAGATGTGTTGAAGAAAACTGTAGACATGAGGTGCAAAATGATAAGCCGGACTGCATCCTCAACGTCGACTAAAGAATCGCTCTGCAAGCACTCAAGCAGCTTCACTTTTAAATCTGTTTGATAACACACACTATCATCTGCGAATCGTCGTAAAGCCAGGCCGTCTCTCGGTCTAAATGATTTTGTAACATCAATCCTGCGAATTCCGATGGGGATACCAAATATAAGTTGGCAATCATTGGGTGTGATTCTGAGCGACTTCCCACCAAGTGAGTATGTTCGTGTTGCTTTGTCGTATGTCCACAGGATCGTTAGGGATGTAATACGAGACCCGATAACACTATATTTTGTGATCTTGTGCTTTGCGAACGGGAGTACGAAGTTGTAGAAGGGTGTACGCCGTAAGCATTCGTAATGTGCTGGTGCAAGTGTTACATCCTCAAAGAATGAAACAACTGATTTCAAGCTCCCTCTGAATTGTGAGGTCCACGTACCATGGTTAAGCACTTGACGTGCCATGTCTCGAGTTTCATCTGAAAAAAATCATTTTTCTGTTTGTTACACTCTAATCATTAATATGCATAAATACATATAGTCATCAACACTTTACATGTTTTGGAGTAATGTAACACATATGCAGCCATAAATAATTCATGCTACCAATATGACTACAGAAGTTTACTACATCAATACACCAATTCAATTACAGGTTTTCATTATATGCTCAAACCATATCACATTCCCAATGCAAAAGTTAAAAATTGATAGCATGGAAGGTGGTAATGTGGCTGTATAACTACATATTCTGGACTAGTCACATATAGTTTATGATGGTAATGTGACTATGTAATTAACAATTTACCAACTTAGTTAGCATTATTCATCTATGTCATTGGAAGGTCGTTAAACACAGGGCTACAACATGACTCCATATGAATAGACCACAACATCTATTGTTGGCAAATAATACATCAACGCATACCCCAATCATGACTGCTGCCCAAAAAAATATGTGTGTACAAAAGTAAATCCCATCTGAAATAACAAAATGGATCTAATCTGGATCTACGATCACACATGCAGACATATACAACTAATTACATCAACATGCAGACATATACAATACATTATAGCAACATGACTACATAAAATGACTGTAACAATACACTAATTTAGTTTCAAATTTTTTTAACATACTCAAATCAGAGCATGTTTCTGCTGCAAATGTTTAGAAGTCAGAACATTTTTAACATTGGTATACAACTAATTACATCAACATGCAAACATATACAATACATTATAGCAACATGACTACATAAAATGACTATAACAATACACTAATTTAGTTTCAAATTTTTTTAACATACTCAAATCAGAGCATGTTTCTGATGCAAATGTTTAGAAGTCAGAACATTTTTAACATTGGTATACAACTAATTACATCAACATGCAGACATATACCATACACTATATCAACATGACTACATAAAATGACTATAACAATACACTAATTTAGTTTCAAAGTTTTTTAACATACTCAAATCAGAGCACATTTGTGATGCAAATGTTTAGAAGTCAGAACATTATTAATATTGGTATACAACTAATTACATCAACATGCAGATATATACCATACATTATATCAACATGACTACATAAAATGACTATAACAATACACTAATTAAGTTTCAAATTTTTTAACATACTCAAATCAGAGCAAATTTCTGCTGCAAATGTTTAGAGGTCACAACATTTTTAACATTGGTTAAATTGCAGTTTGGGCATACATACAGAGCATTTTTCAATGAAATCCGAACAACCATAGATTCAATGTGTATGTAGCACAGTCACATATAGTCATGAGGCAACCATAAATCATCCCAAGAAACCCTTAAATTGAAATTAAATTCGATCTACGGGCACAAATAATATACTTTTGGCAATATATGGTACACAAATTTGATCGGTAAAAACAAAGGATTTAGGTATACGAACTAACCGGCATCAAGATGCATAATGTCCTCAGGATTGGGTCTTCGTTTACGCTTCTGTGACGCCTTCTTCTTCATTTCAAAAAGAAGACTTGAATGTGACTATCGCAACTGAAATTTACGGGATTCGCAGAAACCGAACAACCACTAAAATAAAATACGATTGTGAATGGGGAAGGTGGGTTGACGATTTTGTAGCAACTACCTTTGATTTTGGAATGTGACTACAGATTCGCTGCTAGTATTTTGAATTTTCGCCAGTTTTTGATTTTGGGGAAAAATCCCAACATGTGGGTCTCCTTCTTCACGACGGTGCGGTTTAATTTTTGTTTTCTTTTTAAATGTTTAATTAAGAGCAGTTTATTAGAGAAACTAAATAATTAAGCATAAATAGCGGGATTAGGTCCCTTATTAATAGGGATTTTGAAAATAATATATAAACTAAAAAATAAACGTGAGATGCTACTAGAGGGGTAAGATGGGAATTAAATATTTTAGGGGGTTTTCACAAAGGAAGATTTAGGGCATGGACTTATCACTAGTTTTTATCTATATGAGGGGTGTATTGCTAATGACCCCTTTTTTTAATTTTATAATTATTTATCCATACATTTTATTGTAACAAAAGCATATTTAATTTTGTTTCACACACGTTAACTCATTACTCATTTTCAATTAAAACGTAAATCAAATCTATTTTTCTTTTACACACATACCAAACATGTTGAAGAAGACAAAAAGGGCTTGTCGCTTCTCTTTTGAAATTATGAGATTATTAATGTTCTATTTTATTGGTTATGTTGGAATACTTTACGTTTGTGTTGTTCTCAATGTTCTTGTCATTTCAGTGCTATATTGTTTGTAACACAATTTCATGTCACTACTATAACCGTAATATACTATCATATCAGATTAATGTACTATATTGTAATTATTAATATACTAGGTGGATGAATAATACGGGATACATAGTCGATTAACGAGATCCATAGTCGAATTAGCTCAATAACACAGTCTATTACATGATATAAGGAAAATTACCCTAATTGATTAGTATTTCAAACAAACATATTATTCAGTTTCCATATGTATTATTATTTTTCATATATATTATTACTTACCCTAATCGTTTTCATATAATAAGGAAAATTACCCTAATTGATTAGTATTTCAATCAAACATATTATTCAGTTTCCATATATATTATTATTTTTCCAATAGTCAATTAACTAAAAACATAGTCGAATTAGATACATGGGATAGTCTATGATAAGATATGAGATATTCTATTATATTTAAAACACAAATCCGACGCCGTCACCGCTCAAATCTAGGGTTTTGATGATTCTTCGGCCCATAGACGATTAACGATACCCATAGCAAAATTATATCTGTTTTATAGTGTATTAAGTGATATGGGATAGTATATTAATACAGATGTAATTCGACTATGCATCTCGTTAATCAACTATGGGCCGAAGAATCATCAAAACCCTAGATTTCAGTAATCCTACATTTGAGAAACCCTAGATTGGAGCAGTGACGGCGACGGCGACGGCGGCCAACGACGCTATCACTTCGGTATGCGATTATAACATATCTGCAATTACACAAACGTGATAGTCGATTTAGCCAAAACATATCAACAAATCGATGGACGATAGCGACCGGCGAAGACGTACCTACGGCGGCTTGCTCGGAGTCCACGAAAATCATCGTTTCACGGCAGTGCAAATTTCGCCGGTCGGGAGGTTTTGCAGCTTTTTTGATAGTGGGTTTGTGGTGATAACGTTTTAACGGGAAAATAGGGAGATATTTGATATTATTTCAAAAGGTAAAGTAACGGGATTTGTGGGGTTTGATTGAGGGTAATTATGTAATTTACAAACGTTTGGGTTTTTATCAAAATGGCAAGGTTAAGTTTGGGTCTACCCCTATTATTTGAATGTTTAAGGGGGTTATGTCTAATAGACCCTTTATTTAATAGGTAAGCTTCGAAATATAAATACTGATAAAATTTAGGGTTATTATTCCAAAAATAGGGAAACATAATATATTTTCCAATTATTGTATTTCTTCTATACGTTCAGTCTGATACTTAATGGACTATATTTAAGGGTTAACTAGTAATCGAACCCGTGCGTTGCACGGGGTTATATATTTCAAAGAAATGACACAACAACAACAATGTGTTTATTAAATCGGAGCAATAAACCACAAATTGTCACAAATATAATATACATTTGCTGCTTTACACTTAAAAATATTCATATAAGAAAATCATTAAAAATCGCACTTTAACCGCTCAGAAGATGCGTGCACTTCACCGGTACCCAAGGCATTACTGCAGATTAACAATACCCAATAGCATCATATATGAGTTCAAATAACACAAAAAAAAATTATTGAAAGAAAAAAATGTGAAACAAATATATGGAAAACAATAACCTTTGATGTTGTGTACATCTCATTCTTTGTGGCAATGCATTCATTTTAATGATATTGCATCTTCACACTCTGTGAATTAATAAGAACACATTATGCACAGTAGAATGTAAGGCTTACATAAGAACTAATTTGAAAAACTGTAAATAAAAATACCTTAAATTTTGAAATACTTCTTTGTAAACAACGTTTGTTGTATTTTCTGAAGTATTTCCTTCTTTGTCAACTATAAACATCTTCAAACCTTTTCGACTAGTAACCCTCGAAATAGCTACATATAGTTGTCCGTGAGAGAAAACAGACTTTTCAAGATATAGACCAACATTTTGGAGGGATTGACCTTGGCTTTTATTTATTGTCATAGCGAAGGAAAGAACAATGGGAAATTGTCTCCTCTGAAAGTGAAACGGAATCCTACTGTCTAACGGTGTTAACGACAATCTTGGAATGAACACCTTTTGTCCGACATTAGAGCCTGATATTATTTTTGCTTCCAAAACGTGATTTTCCAACCGAGTAATGGTCAATCTTGTACCATTACACAACCCATTGGACTGGTCTATATTCCTCAATAACATAACAGGAACACCTCTTTTCAGCTTTAATTCATGATTTGGCAGACCTGAAGATGTAATAGTATTCAAAAACTCTGGAGTATGAATGTCATGATGTGAGTCGACACTCTCATTCGCTGTACATGGACTATCGAAACTAAGATAAACTTTTTCCTCTTCCGGAATCAAAGACAACATGTAATCGTTCACCTTCTCAAAATTTTCATTAGTAGGTGCCAATATTGCTCGTTGTTGTAACTATTCAGAATCCATGATATTAGCGAGCAAATTTGGGTAAGTTTCTTCAGCAATAGTCTCTAACTAATGAAAGTGCCATACTTGAATAAGTGCAATATAGTGCAGATTCAAATTCCTGCAAAAAAAGAACATGTAGATATATTAAATATTCTTAAATGTAACATTACAACGTCCACCAGTATATATACAACAACTTTAGCATATAACATATATTAGAAACGAACATATTCAATGCAGGTGAATTGTTGGTAAAATTAAACAAAAATAAATAAATTTACGTACGCTGGAGGATATGGTTATGTGACGAAATACAAAAAGAGGAAAGAAGATAATTTATGTAGGAGGAATAGCGTCCTAGATGACGTTTATATAGGACACTGGGAGTTAAGATTGGCATGTTGAATTCTTGAAGAACGTGGGAAAAAAGGAGTTACATAATGGAGTTGTGGTGTGGAGTTTGTGAATATGTGATTAGTGGATAACAAAAAAGTAAAAAAAATATACAACGTGGGTAAGTGGGTGTATTAGGGTTTCAAAGATATGATAAGTGGCCGTATTAGGGTTTCAAAGATATGATATGTTTATTCAAATGCCGGACTAATATGTGAATATTTAAATTAAATATTAGCTAATAATCTTGATGGGACCCATTTCAAAATTGAAACTCCGTGGGTAAAAAAGGCGAATTAGCAGCAAACTCCTTTTATTTATCTTTGTATGTTATCTGATTGTTTCTGCCTTTATTTTATTTCCTTTAAATAAAAGGTTTAATTTCTTTATTTTATTTCCTTGTAAGCCAGGTGATCAGTTATAATATTTTTTACGGTTTTTAAGAGACGAATCATTTTTATTTTTTTGAAAACCAGTTGAATATATTTTTTAGTCTTTTAATATAATGCAAATATTAACATATAAAAAAATAATGAATTAGCTAACATATGTATTCCGATGAACTCTCATTTAACTAAAACAAATCTAATGTATATTGGAACGCAAATTAGTTGAGACAAATATGTGCATAGATTGTTTTTAATTATGGGCCCTAGGAATGTGGAGAAATGGTTAGTTTGTTTCATGTTATGGTGGAGAAATGGTTAGTTTGTTTCATGTTATGGGTCTAAGCTTATTGTATTTAGTACTCCTATAAAAGTTGCAACTGCGCTTTCCCCCCTGTGAAATACATATTTAAAAAGAAACCTATGAAAAAAAGTGAAAGCCATTTACATCCATCAAAACAATATCATTTATTTTTTATTTTTTTGGGATTTCACTAATAAATAACAAAAATACATTCTTATATTAAACACAAACTCAATTGGGTTTAGTGAAGAATAATATAACTTGTTAGTATGAAATTGTAATTTCTAAAGTTATTTAAGAAACTTAAAATACGATTAAATTGCACTTTATATTAAATAATATGAATTTTTACGATCATATTTACTTTATAAAGTTCTTTAACAAACTTAAAATTTACAACCATAATCTCAAACACAGCTCCAATACAAAATAAATATATATATATATATATATATATATATATATATATATATATATATATATATATATATATATATATATATATATATATATATATATATATATATATATATATATATATATATATATATATATCTTATATATAAAATATATAAAATCTGGGCCTGATCTGAATTTATATTACGGAAATTAATAACAAAATAAGTATTACTAATGGATTTGCAACAAAACCAATAATAACAGCATGAAATAACATGAAAAAACAAAGAACTGTGATATAGCAACCACCTACCAAAATAACTAATAAAAACGAAGAGGAAAACAAAACTAACTACAAACGAAAGTTTCAAATTTTAAAACAAAAAACAGGAGTTTTAAAAACACATCATGATACATAATGAAATTGTAGTGGCTGCACCAATAAAACAATAAACCATAAAACCATTACTTTGAATACTTCTCTAGTTTGATTCTCTTGCAATACACAACAGTAGTTGACGATTGGGTATTTGTATCAACATCACCTGAAGAGCTAGAAGTAGTAAGTTCATCGACAAATCTTTTATCACATGACTTACTAACTGGAATTGCATTAACGTCAATTGGGTGGAAATCCTACAACGGAAAACATGACTTATAATATATATCACAGAGGGAAAAAAATAAACAAAAGCTTATGTGTATATTTATATAACAAAAGTTTAAATAGATTAATACACTTGAATTTTCATCTTCCTGCTGAATAAAATTTCCAATAACTTGATCATCTTCTTCGTCGAGTGCATGCAACAAAAATAAATTTCTCATATAATTGTAGATTGTAAAAAAATGGGATGTATATTTTTTCTTATCCACCTTCATTCCACTCTTAAATTTTTGTATCTTTTCTTCATCGTTTGTCATCGTCTTAACGGTGTAAAGTGACCAATTCTTCTTGAGATTCATTTCACTGATTTGTATTTTAAATATAAATTATTTATTAACCAACATCTGAAACTCAACGGAAAGTGTGTTGCTCAGTTTTTCCTACAAAATGATCCAATAATAATTTAATGATCAAAATACAAATAATTTGAAAATGATGGTAAATATTTAATGTATGATTAAAAATTATCACCTTTTTCATATTTCCAACCACCTCGCTTGCACTTTTGCCGATAACTTGTTTGACCATTCCATCAAATAGCACTACAGAAGTAGATGATGTGCTATCAACGATGGTAACCTCAATCCTATATCTGAATACAAACAGGCAGGGGCGGAGCTATGTTGACTTAGCCCACCCTAATTTATATTTTCTATGCAATTTTTTAATGCTAATCATGTTTAGTTAATTCTTTCATATGCTATTTTAATCCTAATCCAAATTAATTAGCACACCCAACAAATTTATAATGTAGTTTAAAGAGCTCTAATAATTATATTTTGAACAATATACAATTTAATTTATATAATTTAATAAAGATATACAATTTTCTATCTATTTTTCTCTTTATTTTCGAAAAAAAACTATTAAAATTTTCAGGGGCTCTAACCCGAAGCCCCGTAAAACTTTAACCCACCCTTGCCGACAATCCTGGCTCCGCCACTGCAAACAGGTAAGATTTTTCTTTAATTTTATTAATATACATGGATTAATAATAAACAAATTAATTTATAGCCTAAATATATTATAATTTACCGAGGTATAGTAGGCACATCCCCTATCACACCTCTCACAGAAATATTTGGATTCATTTGGTATGACTTTCTTTATACAATTTTTGCATGAAATATACCACCATTTCTTCTCCAAATCAATTTCGAAGATTGTGGCAAGTAAAACCACGGTACAATCCTAAAATAATAATATAAATTAATTTTGTATCCATATGTTATATGAATCGTTGAACAAATATAATGTTAGCATATATAAAACAACTTACATCTAGTGTATCTACCAGCTCGGCAATACTCATTTTCTCAAGGGAAAGAAACTCGTCATTCACGGACACTGAGTGTTCACTTGAAATTTGAGATACTGTTTGAGTGAGAGATTCATCTCCTTGCAAAAGTCTATATGTATGTTGAAGATGAAAACAATAATAATTATGATATTAGACGAAATTACATATTAAATATAATTGGTGAAAAGAAAGGACAAACAAACTATGTGTCCCTATAGTTAAGAGCCTCTTTCAAGTTTGGGTTTATGAGGAGATTTGATCCGTGATAGTGAGAATAAATATTCTTTTTATCTGTGATATAATTAAATATATATCATATTGACATGTTTATTATGAAAATAAGTAAGACGTAAAGACGAAACCTACTTGGACCAAATAACTATGTCTACCTTTAAAACTCTTTATTTTGCAAAGTTGCAATATAATGATAACCGGACTTTGTGGGTCGTGATTGACGAAGAAACCATCCAATTTATCAGCGTATGAGTTCCACAAAGCACAATTAATTTGTTGCCGCTGCCCACATAAAAACAAAGAAAAATTAAAAGACGAATGATGAAGTTGGTTAGAAAATTTGCTTTTAGATAAAACTATTGCAATTATAATGAATTATACAATCATATATTCTTACTCCAAGTCTTGAAAAAGTACATCAAGTAATTTATTGGTCCTTCCGTTGATGGGTATCTCCTTTGTGGGATTTGTTTCAACCACATGCCCAATTACATCTAAGAAACAATACATTAATTGATTTCAATGTAACCGAGTGGAAATAAATAAGACACTGAATATTACAATTTTACCTATTAACCAATCATCTTTGTTGTTGTTCTGAAATTGTTTAAACTCCATAAAGTCAAAGCTAACGTTAGAAATTTCTTCTGCACCGAATGATGAGATGGTGGTTGCTCCAATGCTTGTAATTTTGTACCGCTGTTTGGACTAACGATAAAGTTACAAAGCATGTATGTTTTTTCTTTCTTAAGTATAGCTTTGAACGTATTCATATGTTGTTTTTTTATGCTGGCATGTACCTTACCGCCCTACCATAAGTATATATAATGTATATATAAATTATCAACAATACACAAATATTTTATTTCAGTAATTAAAATAAATAAATACATAAAAAAAAAAAAAACGTTTTGCATATCACCTTGGAATCCATGAGCAGCATATCAAGACTAACAATTACATCTTTGTTGTCATAATGTGGAACAAACCACAACAACATTACTCGTACAATAACTCTCCAAGCCATTGTAGTGGGACTAAGGTCAACAATGTTTGTGATATTGGGAGCCATTATAGAAAACCTACAAAAGTTTCAGGATATACTGATTAAAAAGTGAATGAGAGTGTGAGAATGAAATATGTATGCATATATATAGAAAAGGCCAATGTTGCGGTTGTTTTACACATGATAATTAGCTAAGTAGTGGGAGAGTGGATAGAAAATTATTCTCTAAAAAATAACTATGTAAATATAATTATCCAAATAAATCAATTAATAAAAAACCATCATGTAGTGAAGTAGTGGGGTGCTATGGGGGTTACGTGTGCTATAGTGGGTGATATGGTTAGTTAGAATTGGACATGAAATTTAATTCATATACGGAAACTTAGAAAATTATTCTCTAAAAAATAACTATGTAAATATAATTATGAATATACAAATTAATAAAAAAAACCATCATGTAGTGAAGTAGTGGGGTGCTATGGGGGTTACGTATGTTATAGTGGGTGGTATGGTTAGTTACAATTGAACATGGAATTTAAGTTATGTATGGAAACTTACTTTTATTACACTAATTTTTTTTAACTATAAACCTATTTAATCTAATTTTTCAAAATTAGATTACCGAACCTTTTTTCTAAGAAATCAAAGTTTATTAAGAATATGAGTTATCGTCAGAATATAAAAGTTTATTAAAAATGTCTGTATTTGATTTCTTAAAAATTAACTCCTATTTAATTATAAACACCCGTAAATTTTTGTTGTAATTATAAATGTTTTTTATTTGATTTTTCAAAATTCATGAAAATTTTGATTTCTTAAAAATTAAAGTTATTCATGTTTAGAATGCATTCTTCGGACCTCAATAACTCCTATACATTTTATTTATAAAATTCATAGTAATAATGGAAGATGAATTAACGGAGTTAATATATTATATTAACGAAATTAAATATATTATATTAATGAAATTATATTATATTATGTAACATCATAGTTTATTTGCCTATATAGTAATATACATATAAACTTTTTAAGAGAACTCTTCGAATTTTTATCTAATAAATATCTAATTAAAAGGAAAAAGAAAAAAAATAATAAAATTATGTAAATAATAAGTCGTTGGACAATAATAAATGGAGAAAAGAAAACGGATACATGATGCTTGTTGTCTAAGAAAACATTAAAATTGCATTAATCAAACTATTTACATCGGTGATGAAAATATAATAATAAAAAAACACATTTCATAACAATAAGAGAACACACGTCAATTGTGTATTCCAGTAGAAAACAATTGATATAAAAGAGCAAATCTAACTGCGCAAATTTTACAGACACATCGCCAATCGGGATTATCAAAATCAAGTACTGGACCCGCCACCATTGTTTTTACACATTGTGGGTGCATTGCGGTGAGATTGCAATGCGTGCAACGCACCAACTCATACTTTCTGGCACGCTCCAAATAGTGGTCACAATATATGCAGCTTAAAAAAAACTGGTTTGTGGATATTTCCTCACAATCTGACTGATTCCGTGAGAAATTTGAATCAGATTGTTCTTTCACAAATACATTAGTGGATTGTACTGTAATGAAATTTGTTTCAACGCAAGATCTCCCGCGAAGACGTTGGAACACCTTGCCAAGCAATGCGACCAATGTTGCAATAATTGTTGTGCCTCCAACGTTAACAGGCGGTAACCCCTGAAGTGATAAAAGATAATGAGTTTATAAAATAAAAAAATAAATAGCACAAATGTAATGAAAACCAAAAATACCATGGTCAACCAAATAATAAAAGAGATGAACATTATGTGAAGGCGTATGGTTGTCATACGGGAAGTCATTGTGCACAGAAATTATGGCTGAGTTGTACAAAAAAAAATCAAAATCGTTAGCAACTATTGGTGACGTGAAATTTAAAAATCTGATATAAATAAATCTAAATAAAAAATATTGTATTGTTTACCTGTAGAAAACAATTGGCTACGTTGAAAATAATTTGTGAGGAAGAAAAAGAACAAAATTTTAAATGAGCAAGAAGAAGAGGCATGGCAAAAAAAAAATTGTCATTTTTTGTAGAGTTCTCGGGGGTTTAAATAGAGCAATGAAATTGATAATGGGTTGAGATCATGGTGTGATCATGTGTTAGTGGGTAGTTAAAGAAGAGAAGATAAAAAGTATATATATATATATATATATATAACACGGTATATTGAAGTTACAATTTTTATTTTATTTATTGAGAATAATTTTTAAAACAAACTATTAAAATAGAAAAATGACTAAAATATCCCTAGGTTTAGGTTTTAGGGTTATAGGTCAAAATATCTTCTTTTTATATATAAGATATGTAAGGTCCGGTACAACAAACTTAATTAGTGACAACTTCAAACTACTTTTTTTATAGGGTGTTTCTACCATGAGATCCTGTGTTCTAAACTTTTATGAGATACCCCCTTTAAATTGCGACACGTGTCCCAGCAAAAAAACTTATTTTTTCTCCATTTATGTATTGTCGCAATTACCCTTTTTACAATTATTATTTTAAAAAATCAGCAATTATAAATTATTAATGAAATAATTTTACCCTTTCTATTTTAATGCAATTTTGAATATATATTTATTGCTGAATTAAAATTTATAACGTAAATTATATCATTATTCGTAAAAATCATTAAACCACCCATCCAAAATTGCATCAACCTGAATTCGAACTTGTGACCATCTGAAAACATACAAGAATACTTACCATTAAGACATAACATATAATTGACAATAAACTAACAATACGGATATATATCACAAAGCTACAATTTATAATGGTTATAAAACTTATATAAATAATGTTAAATAAATTATTAATTCTCATATAATTATTATTATTATATATTAAAAATATCCCATGCTAACAAATCTTTATATAATATAATTTAAAAATCTAAGGAAATGTTGTTCAACTCGTGTAATTTAAAAATGAATTTCGAAAGAATTTGAAGTTTGAATTGAATCGTAAATTGTAAGATTTAATTAAATCGTAATATTTGAATCAATTAAACTCATGTGTTTTCAATTCAAAAACAATATTCAAAGATTTGATCGATTAAGCTCAACTCATTTCAATTCGTAGACAATATTCAAATATTTGAATCGGTTAAACTCAATAATTTACAATAGCGTATTAATCAATCTGTGTATAGTTAAAGTTTAGTAACCTTTTTTTATTGAATTTTATCATAAAAAATAATAAAATTTAATTCATAAAAATCGTAAGATTTAATCGGTTCATGGTTAGATTAAATCTTACGATTTACGATCTAATTCTTACGATTTTACGAATTAAATTATTATTTTGTTGTTAAAATTGAATTAAAAGGATAGTAGACTTTAATTATAAATAATTAACTCGATTAATACGTTCTTGTTAGTGATTGAACTTAATCGATTCAATTTTTTTAATAATATTTACAAATTAAAAGGATTTGCGCTTAATTGATTCAAATCATACGCTTTAATTAATCTTATGATTTGATTCTTGCGTAATTTAGGAATTATTTTTTTATGATAAAATTAAATTAAAAATGTATTACACTTTAATTAATAATAGTTAATTTGATTAAGACGTTCTTGTCAATAGTTGAGCGCGCTAATGAATCGATTCAAATATTTGAATAATGTTTACGAATTGAAAGGACTTGAGCTTAATTGGTTCAAATATTACGCTTTGATAAAATATTACGATTTACGATTAGGTTCTTACATGTGTTAGGAATTAAATTTATTATTTTTTATGACAAAATTGAATTAAAAAGATATTAGACATTACTTATAAATAGTTAAATCAATTATGTAACATGTTATGTCAATAGTTAATTAGCAACCGATTAAAATATTTGAATAATGTTTACTAATTGAAAGGATTTGTACTTCATCGATTCAAATCTTACTAATTGATTAAATTAAATATTAAAAGAAAATTCACAATATAGTATTTGTAGTATATAATTTTATTTTAAAGTAAGAAAACTACTAATTGGAATGAGTTATAATTTTTTCTTCTTCTAAATAAATATATTATTTTGTTTTTTATTTGGATTTGTCACACTATCGATTAAATAACATAAATGAGTTTGAATTAAGTTATGCATTTTTTTTATATTTAATTGAGCATTCTTTACATTTTTAAATGGTGGAGTTTATTAATACTTCTAATATTATATAATTAATGATAGATGTTTGGCGTATTGAACTGCAATTCTTTATATTTTTCAAACTTTATTTTATTAAATTTGTTAATAATTTATTTAATACCATTTAAAAATAATGAATGTTGCAATTAATATTTGAATTAACAGTATTTATACAATTATGGTTAAAGATATCATAATAAGTTAATGTGCTTGGATGGTTAGGAGTGATAAATGTATTAAGAGGTCACGAGTTATATTCCTAATGAATGCATTTTTTTTTGATTATTTATCAAATAAAACTCGGTCACAATGATTTTAAATTAATTATTTAATTAAAATATAGTAGGGGGTAAATTAGACAATTCAATATTAATCAATTTTATATTAATTTAATAAAAAAATAATCGAAGGATAATTTGATAAAGTACTTCATTTTTTAGAACATAAACCATGTTATTTTCCTGGGGTCCAGATTTAATTTTAGAAAATTAATGGTGATTAATGCATATCTCAAATAAGTTTAGAACATGGGTGGTCTCACCCTAGAAAGACCCTTTTTTATATATACTCTTATTTCAAAATATAATATGAGACATATCTCTAATCTTTTTGTATTCCTAACTTGCCCTTAGACCCAGAAAATATAACCTCTATTTACGCCTCTCCAATCTAAATTTGTTTTTTTTTTCAATTCTCTCTCGTTCACTACCTCTCTCTCGCTCGCTCTTTCTTTCCCTCTCTCGCCCCCTCGTTCTCTCACCCTCTCCCGCCGCTATCCACTCCATGGTTGAGGGAGGCAGTGGCTATGGCGGTGGTGGTCGCGGTTGTAGATGTACAGTTATGGCGATAGCGGAGATGGTGGCCTGATGGTAGTGGTATGGTGGGGGTAGATATGGCGGCTATGATGCCACCGGTGATCGAGTATAGTCGCGGTGGTCGCGGTTGTAGAGACACGGTTATGGCGATAGCGGAGATGGCAACATGACGGTGGTGGGTATGGTGGGGGTAGATATGGCAGATGTGATAGCGGTGGTGGGGTATGCTGGTGGTGTTGGGCTAGATCTAGGTTCGATGGGGCGGATCTAGGAGAATTTATTATTTTTCGATTTGATGTCTACATTTGTCCGTGAGTGTCCATGTGTGCCTGGCGGATGGCAGATAGTGTTTAAACGAGGAGTTAGGGTTTCAAAATGTCTAGAGATGTATGTGGGTGACTACGGATTACTATGGTTCCTATGGGTGTCTGTAGATGACTATGATCGAAAAAAAATACAAAAAATCATAATTTTGAATATAATATTACGTATAAAAAAAGGAAAAAAAATAAATTTTTATAGGAATGGAAAACAAAATTAGGGGTTATTTAAGAAAACCCCCTCATATGACTTTAATAGTTAGTGTAGATCCAAAAAAGATTCTCCTTTTTGAGATAAATCCCAAGTTTTATTTACCAGCTTTTTTTATTACGATCTCTCTATAATACTCTTATGTATTACGTTTTGTATAAGTTTAAGTTTTACTTTTTCGATTTGACAAAACATATAATTTAATATTAAATTATAATAATTCAATTACACCATGCCCTAAAACTATCTCACGATCTCAATTTTTTTTCTTTGTTTTCTCCATTCACGGGTCCACTCAATTTTTTTTTCTCCACTATCGCCCTTGTCTCTTCTGTCCACTACCGTCGTGACCCCTCTTTCCCCCCTCTTTCTCCATCGCTCGCCCATGATCTCTTCGCAGTTATAAAAAAAATCCTATACTTTTGCAGTCGGGCGTAGACCTCGTCTCCCGTCGGCATATCCAAAATGCGGACAAACAAATAAAGGAGTTTTGCAAGGAAATACTGCCTTTTTATGTGGTGTCGATAATGTTGAGAGAGGGGGAGTGGAGAGGGAAATACTGCCTTTTTTTCGTATTAAATTTTGTTATTTTTTTAATTGTTTTTTGTCGTGGATTATGTTAATATTTTAATGGATTTCAATATTTGTTGTAGTGGGTTTTGATGATATTGTAGTGGATTTCAAATTCTTGATTTGGAGACCGATTTTTTTTATTGAATTAAATTTAACGTTGTTGTCTTCTTTCTATTTGGTTCAGGTTCTTGCTCAAGCAAAGTGATGACAACAAGTACGATGATGTTGGGTGATGCTCGGGTGAGTGTACTATTGTCTGCTATGGTGGCATTTATTAAAGGGGATCTTTTGTAGTGGTTTTATGTAAGTTTTTAATAGATTTTGATAAAATTTGAGTGGATTTTCTCTTTGTAAAGTTGATTCTTTGTAGTGAGTTTCTATTTTTTTGATGAGCTTGCAATGGATTTCGGGTTTTTTGTTTTCAAAATGATTTTTTTAAATGAATTTAATTGACACGTTGTCTTCTTTTTCTGTGTTTTAAGTTTTTGAGCAGGCTGGGCGATGGCGATGGCGATGGCAACAAGGGTGAATAGGTTAGGTGATGCTCGGATAATTATACTATTGTTAGTCGTGGCGACATTTGTTGGTGCTTTTTATTTTTTTATTTTTTTTATAAATAAAACAGAGTAATAGTAGTTTTGTGAATTTAATAGTGTATTACGTTGATTTTATAGCAAATTATTTTAATTTTATAGCATATTACGTTAATTGCATAGTGGATTTAATTAAGTTTGTAGTGGATTTCATTTTGGTATAATCCATTTTTTTAATGAATTTAATAAAGGATGTAAAACGAATTTTAGTTAGGCTTGTCATTTAGTTCTAATAACTTTTGTCGCCAGGAACTTATATCTTAAGCCCCCCTCCCCCCCTATATTTTTATACTAATATATTATAAAAATTAACGAACAATAAAAATAACTTCGATATTTTCGTCTTCAAACATATATAAAATTCCACATTATATAAATAACGGCAAATGGCAAATAGGTCCATGACAATGGACTTAAATGCACATAGGTCTAAACAAAAAAGGGTCTTGCAAACAAACCCATCCTATGTCTTTTGTCTAAAATACCCCTTATAATATAAATTTCATTATTTCTATCCATTGCACTCCAACTTCATCAATATTGCACATTGACCCCGGATTTGAACAAATATATCATATTAACCCCCATTTTCATAATGTTTTGAATAATTTTTTTTTTCGAAATTTGTTTTTTGATATTTTTCTTTTCCGTTGAGATTCCGGCTTTGACCGCTTGGATCTCCGACTTTGACCTCTTTTTTTTCAAACTTTTTCTCTCACTCTCTTTCTCTCTCTCCCTCTAAATTACTGTGTTAACAACAAAATTATTGTTAAGACAGTAATATTGAATGTCAATAATATTATCACTAATATTATTGTCCCAAACAACAATCTTACTAATATTACTATCCCCAACAGTAATATTAATGCATGAGACAGTAATATTACAGTCAAAGACAGCAAAATTGCAGGGCAAGACGATAAAATTAATTAGTACAGTAAATTTATTGTCTTTGAAACAGTAATATTGTAGTCCAAAACAATAATATTAATGAAAATAACTTTTTTTTTTGAAAAAAAAGGCTTGCAGAAACGAAAAAGAAAAAGAAAAAGTCATAGACGGCTGATCTGCCGAGAGAAGAAATTCAAATAAAAAAAAACAAATTGGGGTTAAAATCGTAAATCATGAAATCGGAGTTGAATTAGGGTTTCAATGAGTTGGGGGTAATTTTGGTATGTATAGAAAATTTCTTTATTTGTAAATAAATTTGAATGAGACAAAAAAGTTGGATGTCCTTTTTTAATTAAGTGATCTTGTCATTGGCATATTTACCCTTTAACTTATAAATACTTACTCTTGTTTGAGATCCTACTGCTAGAAATTTTTTTGTTTCAAATTACAAGTTGCGTTTGATGTTACCAAATACACCTTGCATGTTTTTATGTGCAATTGAAGTACATAGATTACATTGACTGGCATGCTGGGCAATTTTTTTAAATGATTCAATAGTTGATTCGATAAAGGGGAAAAGAAAAGTAAATGAATCATCGAACTCTTCAAAAAGAGGAAAGCAACAATCGAATCAAGCCGAATATGTTCGCACGAAAGCACAAAACAATGTGGAAGAGCCAACAAATGGAGATAATAAATCACCCCTTCATTGTAGATGTAATCGTCTTGCATTATGTGGTTGTAATTTGCATTTTGCTGTTGTAATTTGCATTACGCTGCTATAATTTGCGTTATGGTTTTTCTAGTTTTTTGTTGGTCTTCCTGATCGTCTTGCGATTCCCTATTGTAATCGCAAAATTTGTTTTGTTTATACATTCTACAAACATAATTTTGCCTTAATAAATATTAAAAATTGATGTTTGTTGTTTGATATGTGTATTATAAAATGACGTTTTGTTGTTTGAAGTTTGTTATTTACTGAACTGAGATTAACAGTAAGCAAGTATAAAAAAAAACCTAAAATAACAAATAAAACAACAAAAAGTTTAAAAATTACTGAAGCAAAAATCACATCATATACACAAACTGCAAAATTAAAAAGCATAGGGAAAATAATACCATGGCGGCAACAAAAAATAAAAACATAATTGTAAAGTGTAAAAATATTGTCTTCTAGAAACAATATATGCTCAAAAAAGAAAATAATAAAAGAAAAAAAAACAAAAGACGGGCATGAGGGAGAGGAGATGGCGAGAGAGCGAGAAATAGATATTATAAGAGCGGTAGAGTGAAATGTGGGATTTGTTTTTATTTTCTATAACTAACTATTTCCATATTAATATTAATTGAGGGTATTTATATCTCTATACTAATAATTTAATTTAATTTATACTACTTTTATTGGTTAAGGGACTTATACCTATAATCATCTTAGAAAATGGATCCCCATCCACATAAGTTCCAAATAGGGTGTCCATTCAATTATCCTCATTTTATTATTTTTATTTGTAATCTTCAATTAAAAATATTTTTTATATAAAACTAAATTATTAAAAATAATAGTAGCATAATACAAGGCAATAAATTGTATATACATATATTAGAAAAACAAAAAATAAATTTGAGGTGATCATTGCCAGCCCTGACCCTACATTGGTTGTGCCACTATTGCTCACGGTTTAAAAAAGATAAAAATGTATAAAGTAATTATTGAAGAGATTAAATTATACATTTGACTAAAAGGTTAATAGTTTGGTTGCAATGGTCATTTAACAATGTATCAGATTCAGGACAAATGAAAGGTTCTTAATTTGAATCACATGGCCATCTATTTCAAATATTTTAAGTGCAAGACTTCAAATGCATGACTTTGAATGTGATCCAATGCACTTGAGGGAACATACATAATTGTAGATATAAACGTACTTTCGCTTTACATATAAACTATATAATAAATAGGTGAAAATTATATTGAGTATTGTAGAATATAGAATATTACACAAAGTATATATATATATATATATATATATATATATATATAGAGAGAGAGAGAGAGAGAGAGAGAGAGAGAGAGAGAGAGTAAATAGCTAGGCGTTATGATTTACAAGAACATATAGTTCTTGGACAATACACATAAACGTTCATATTAGAATGGAGAGCCATTATTGCTGTTAAAAGATGTAAACTAAAACTAAAAACTAAAGAGTGATAAACTATTGAAGCTCAAAGCTTTTGTAAGAAGAAAATTTATTTGCTGAAGAGGAATTAATTCTTCATATCTTAAGATTACACTTATTTATACAAATAGTCACCCATTTCACATAGGACACGAAGCAAATGAATTGGTTAGTCATCACTTCAAATTAATACACTTATTAACACAATAATCTACATTGATTGCACTTCAAGATCACGTGAAGGGCTCTTGTAGCATATATATAGATAATTGATTCTATTGGTTGAGTCCACATGTCAAAACACTTCTCCTTGGACGAAACATTATTGTGTGGTCTAAAAGAAAAGTTATGTGCATAAGCTGCCTCATTAAAAATCTTTGTTGGAAAATCCAATGGGCAAAACTAATCATAAGGATAAAAGAGTGCAGCGCACCATTGTTCCTCCTGAACTAAGCAATATAAATCTTTAAAATGGATCATCAATCTTGCTTCACATTGGATCTCCTCATTCCGATCTCGTATACCAGTTTCTCAAATGTAGAAGTCGGTAAAGACTTTGTAAACAAATCAACAAGATTGTTACATGAGGAATTTGTTGGACATCAATTTATCCATTCTTCTGAAGCTCGTGTGTATGGAAGAACTTTGGTGATATATGCTTGGTCCTATCACCTTTTATGTACCCCCTTCTTGTCTGTGCTATGCAAGCAGAGTTGTCTTCGTAAATGATAGTGGGCGAGTTTGTAACTGGATTCAATTGACATAAATTTTGTATATGAGATATAACTGATCTTAGCCAAACACATTCTCTACAAGCCTCATAGACAGCTATGATTTCTGAATGATTTGAGGAGGTGGTGGCCACCAATGTTTGTTTGGTAGATCGCCAAGATATACCTCCACCATTATAACTAAACAAATATCAGTTTGTGAGCGAGTTTCGTGCGGATCAGATCTATATCCCGCATTCGGCATAACCAACTAATCATTGGCTAGTTGTATTCTTTGAGTAAAATAATCCTAATTTGTAGTACCACGGAGATATCGAAAAATATGTTTAACACGATTCCAGTGTCTCCAAATAGGCTCAGAACTGTATCTCGCAAGCACATTTACCGCAAAAGTGATATCAGGTCGAGTGCATTGTGCTAAATACATTAAGGCTACGATAACATTGAGATACGGTACTTCTAGGCCAAGTATCTCTTCTTCAAATTCTTTAGGTCGGAACGGATCCTTTTCAGGTCTAAATTACGCACAACCATAGGGGTGCTCAATGAATTAGAATTTTCTATATTAAACTTTCTGAGGACTTGTTTAGTATATGCAGACTGGTGTATAAGTATGCCGTTAATTTTGTGCTCAAGCTCAATACCAAGACATAGTTTAGTTTTTCCAAGGTCTTTGACCTCAAACTCTTTCTTTAAATATTCATCCGCATTGGCTAACTCTTCAGGAGTGCCAATCAGGTTCATGTCATCTACATAAACTGCAATGATAGCAAATTTAGTTCCTGATCTTTTAATAAAAATGCATGGGCAAATTGGTTCATTTTTGTAGCCTTCCCAGATAAGGTATTCACTGAGTCTATGATACCACATGCGACCAGACTTCTTTAGTCTATACAATGATCTTTGTAATTTAATTGAGTGCAGCTCACGAGGAGCACCAGAGTTTGGCATTTTAAATTCATCGAGAATTTTCATATAAATATCAGAATCTAGTGAACCATATAGATAGGCCATTACGACGTCCGTCAGACGTATGTCAAGTCCCTCTTGGACGACCATATTTATATGAAAACGAAAAGTGATCGTATCCATCAGTGGTGAATACGTCTTATCATAATCAATCCCAGGTCATTGGGAGAAGCCTTGAGCAACAAGGTGGGATTTTTATCGTACAATTTCGTTGTTATTGTTTCTCTTACGGACGAATACTCATTTATACCCAACAGGCTTTACATTATCCAAAGTTTGAAAAATTTGCCCGAATTTTTCGTTTTTCTAAGGAAGCCAATTCAGATTTTATTGCTTCCCCCCACTTAGGCCAATCATTTATTTGGCGGCATTCCATTATGGAACGCGGTTCACTATCATAATCATCGTACATAATTTCTTGTGTAACCGAGAATGCAAAAAATATTATCGATGATTATCTCATTTCTATCCCATATTTCATTGGAATAACTTATGGGATTCTCGGTATTCCCGGGATTTGCTATCACTTTTTCGATATCAGGCTCAACAGATTCATCTAGAGCATTCTCACTAGCAACCACTAGGTTCGAGGGTTCATCGATTTTTCCCTTTCTTTGTCTAGGAACAACGTCCTTTGACCTAGTAGGTCTACCCCGTTTTTGTCGTGGGGGATCATCATTCATTTTCGCATGTTCTTCAGGAATAGCGATCCTAGCTGGCATATTCACAACTGGAATATAAGACTTCGTGACTTTACTGGAATCGTTAAATGCATCAGAAAGTCTATTGGCAATATTTTGTGAATGAATGATTCTATGGATCTCATTTTCACATTAAAAGGTATGTGGGTCTAGATGAGATAAATGTTGCTCATACCAAGTGAGTTTCTCGATTGGGTTTCGTTTATCATTATCAATGATATTTTTATCTTTACCAATCAATGGAAATACAGTCTCATCAAAATGACAGTCCGCAAATCTAGCAGTAAATAAATCACCCGTCATTGGCTCTAAGAACCTAATAATCGACGGTGAATCAAACCTTACGTATATGCCAAGTCGACGTTGGGGACCCATTTTAGTCCTCTGATGAGGAAGAATTGGCACTTGCACAGCGCAACCAAATGTGCGTAGGTGCGAAATATCGGGCTCGAAGCCGAATGCCAATTGCATTGGGAAATACATATGATAAGCAGTGGGGTGTAATTTAATCAGTGATGATGCATGCAATATTGCATGACCCCATGCTACACTAGTGAGTTTAGATCTCATCATCAATGTACGAGCAACAACTTAAACGCGTTTAATCAGAGATTCCTCCAGTCCATTTTGAGTGTGAACGTATGCTACTAGGTGCTCGACATTTATTCCCAGTGCTGTATGTAAATTCTCCGGAGTTATCCATTGATGGGATAACCAAGAAAATGTGCTGAGAGTTTGATAATTTGTGCTAGCAAACGTGCAAATGCAACATTTCGCGTAGATAATAAGCATGCGTTGGACCATCTACAAGATGCGTCGACCAAAACCATAAAATATCTAAGTTGCCCACTTGCAGGGTGTATTGGTCCACAAATATCACCATGAATATGTTCTAAAAACGATGGGGATTCATAACCGACCTTTTCAATGGAAGGTTTTATAATGAGCTTTCCTTGTGAACTTGGTTCGCAGAAATATTCATTGGACATTAAGATTTTTGTATCTTTTAATGGATGTCCCTTAGTATGTGGTACAATCCTACGCATCATAGTCGTTCCTGGGTGACCCAGTCGATCATGCCATAACCCGTGTATATCGGGATTAAAAATTTTGTAGAGGCATATGATTCGAAAGCTCTAATTTGGAAACGATACATTCCAGAAGCTGTCACTTCGAGTTTTTCATGAACAATTATATTGTCCATAACATATGATATGATGTAGAGACACTCCACGGTATTTTCAACCAGTGTATCGAAATGATATCCATTACGTCTCACATTTGTAAAACTCAGTAGATTCTTATTTGATCTACCTGATATCAATGCATTTTCAATATGCAACGTGATACCATTAGACAACACAATTATTGCGTTCCCGGAGCCATCTATTATTTCCGCGGAACCTGCTAGCTATGGTTTTAACTTGTGCCTTGCACAATGTCACACTCGAGAAATATATCTTATTATTAAATATTGAGTGTGTAGTTGCACTATCGAGTAGACAATTTTCTCTTTTGTCGATGTTCTTCATGTTTGCCTGAATTAAATAACATAAAATTAAAATTGAATCAAAGTATAGTTGGCAAATGATATGATAACAAACTCATAATTTTATACATAATCAAAATATCAGCTCGACCTTGGGAACATAACTTCCAAGGGAGATATGTACATGGATACATCAAAAGACAAAATAGTTCAATCTCCGTTACTACATCAACCGAGAGATATATACAAAATATACTTAGTGAGTACAAAATAACCCAAAAGAGATGTTCATTTGGCAATTTATACAAGAGGCTCAAGATCTGTAAAGAAATCCGATAACTCAAGAGAGGCTCTATCTTGAGCAGGATCATGATCAAGCATGCCCCCAGATGTGCTGGCTTCAAGAACAATAAGTGGCATTGTGCCTCCATGGTATGTGTCTAGACATTTTTTCTATCTCTTTTTGAGTCCTGGTAAAGACTTACCAAGTGTTGGGCAGTTCTGCAAACTTTGACCCAGTGTCCATTCATTCCACATCCAATACACATATTTTCTGGAATTCTTTCCACGGGCATCTTGCCTTTATCGCGTTTCGCTTGAAATGGTTGTCTCTGCCATACCGTATTATTATTTCAACGGGGATATTCATATCCACCTCGGTCATTATTTCAGGCATCTGGAGGGGACCACGTCCACCGCCTCTGCGGGCACCACGCCCGAATCTACGCCCACGGCCTCTAAATCGGCCCATATTTCTATTTTGATTTGCATGTGCTTCATGCATAGCTTGGGACCCACATGGTCGCAAATCATGATATTTCAACAGCAATTGATTTGTTTTTTCACATAAACGTGCCTATTATATAGTTCTTGGACAATACACATAAACGTGCCTATTAGAATCGAGAGCCATTATTGCTATTAAAAGATGTAAAATAAAATTAAAGAGTGATAAACTATTGAAACTCAAAGTTTTTGTAAGAAGAAAAATTATTTGATGAAAGAAGAATTAATTCTTCATCTCATAAGATTACACTTATTGTATACACTCATTTATACAAGTAGTCACTCATTCATATAGGACACGAAGCAAATGAATTGAGTAGTCATCACTTCAAATTCATACATCTATTAACACAATAATTTGCATTGCATGCACTTGAAGGTCACGGTGAAGGGCTCTTGTAGCATGCATGTGTATAGAATTGATTCTATTGGTTGAGTCCACATGTCACAACATTGACAAAATTATACGAAACAAAACAATTCATTACGCAAAAAATATACGGAAGTTTCTAAGAACAAATGTTACAATTTTCGCAAAAAAAAAAATAAAAATAAAAAACAATGTCAATAATAATTATACTAGAAATTTAAACCATCCAATCCACGGACCTCGTTCACCCTCTTCTTCTTTTATATCTCCGTCGTCCGGAGCCTTCGCCTGCCGAGATACCTCTATATCTGGTGCCTCGTATTCTAGTTGTCTTTCTGCATAATACATTAAACAGTCTTTAGTTAGTATTTTATGATAGAAAAAATAAATATTGCCAATAATATGATATAATAATTTATTATTGTGACTATTTTAGTCAAACAAAGTATTTACGTAAATTGCTTTTGAAAATGTAACAAAGACTACCTAGTAATAGTAATATATATAGAAAAAGAATATGATCGTAAATAGAGGGTATATAAAATATATAGACACACACACACACACACAAGGATAACTGCACAAATATTTTTCAAACATATATAGTCTTGTAAAAACTGCTATATATAGATTTGTAAAATCTAACCCATGTTCTATACTTCAGTAACGAGATCATTTCAAAATCCAATTTGTTCAAAAGAAAACTAAAATATTTCGAAATAAAAAATTTAAATGTGATTGAAATATTAAATATTTTAATAGAATGATAATTGCGCAAACAAATATAGTTCAGTAATAAACTATATATAGGGCTGGCTCTAGAAGGATTTGGGCGTTGCTCATATTTTACGAGAGATGCTTACTTATAAATCTGATCATATGAGAGCGCCCCAAGAAGTACGTACTTGGTACTACGATCATTGGAGGAACAATACCTGATCCCGAGGATGCTCCAGAATTGTTTCGATGCTCGTTCGAGAACTACGATCTTTAGCTTTGGCACGCTCATCCATAATGGTATATAGGGCCGGGTTCTTAATAATGAAGAAGTGCAATAACAAAACCATATTTGATAGAACATATAGGAAACTCATGATCCAAAGAGTGATATATATCTATATATATATTCAAAAGCACATCAAAACCATGTATATAGAACATGAAAATATTTTCATAAATGTTTTAATAAAATCCAACAAATAACATATATACTGTTAAATTTCATACAAAAAAAATAGTTAAATCAGGCAAATTATATTAGTTCAAAATATATATATATAATAGAGAGATTGTGAATGAATTAATTACCTCGAATCAGTGCAATAAACCCTAACATAACTGCCTTGTTGAATGTTCAACGTCTCCCTCATGGAAATGATGTTGGGTACATGAGAAACCACTTGCACCGCCATCCTATGCCCATCCTCATCGCGTATATCCTCTGTAATAGGGAATACGCTCTCGCTCCCCGTCACTACATCGTACATAAGGAAATTAGTCCGCCAATCATGCATCAGTATCTTATTATTTTCCACATACATTATCGGTCGGTATGCTCCCCTCGACCAAACCCTCCCACTATTCTCGAGCATCGTGGTCAAAGTCTCGATATGGTAAAGTTTCTTCCAATTAGTCGTTTGTCCTGTACCGTGGGCCCCACCATTGTGATCAACCACCGTCTTACTAGCCGACCACAACTCCACGTGGCTATCATCGGGAGAAACGAACGACACGCAGAGAGTATCGTCCAACACTCCCAAACTAACCGTTTTGAGAACCGGACCCTCGAATTCGGGTAGGTCCACGACCCGGAAGAGGGTTAGGTCGAAATCGAAGGCGCAAATCGAGGGCTCGTTTTTGTACCGCCAGTACATAGTGCCGTCGTCCACGTACATCAAGTCGTAAATCATTCTCGAGAAATCGAGCTGCGGTGCCACACCGGCGCGCCTCCATGACCTGGCACCCAGGGCGAGAAGCTCTGGGTACCAGGTCATGGAGAAGTCGTTCTGGTCGGCCAACCCGATCGTCATTTTCAAGAGCTCGAAAGTGTTGGTGCGGCGGCTGAACCCGAGGCCTACGAAAATTGAAGCCACCTCTCGGTAGCTTTTCCTCCCACGCGCGTTGGTGTTGGCCAAGATGTACTCGCCGGTGATAGGGTTGGAGATGACCACGTCACCTCCACCGCGGCGAGTGGCCCAACAAGTCAAACCCTTACAGGAGGTGACGAGAGGATTGACGCCTTGAAGGAAAGTGCGGCGACCACGGGCCATATCCGGAAACTCGATCCGGGTGGTAAGGTTTCGGGTCCGGGGTTCGAAATCGGATGCGGTCCGGCCCTCGTAGAGGTGGAGGACCCGGTTCGATTTGGATCCCAACGGGTTGCTGAAAACCACCAAAGGACCCGGTTCGATTTGATGTCTACATTTGTCCGTGAGTGTCCATGTGTGCCTGGCGGATGGCAGATAGTGTTTAAACGAGGAGTTAGGGTTTCAAAATGTCTAGAGATGTTTGTGGGTGACTACGGATTACTACGGTTCCTATGGGTGTCTGTAGATGACTATGATCGAAAAAAAATACAAAAAATCATAATTTTGAATATAATATTACGTATAAAAAAAGGAAAAAAAATAGATTTTTATAGGAATGGAAAACAAAATTAGGGGTTATTTAAGAAAACCCCCTCATATGACTTTAATAGTTAGTGTAGATCCAAAAAAGATTCTCCTTTTTGAGATAAATCCCAAGTTTTATTTACCAGCTTTTTTATTACGATCTCTCTATAATACTCTTATGTATTACGTTTTGTATAAGTTCAAGTTATACTTTTTCGATTTGACAAAACATTTAGTTTAATATTAAATTATAATAATTCAATTACACCATGCCCTAAAACTATCTCACGATCTCAATTTTTTTTCTTTGTTTTCTCCATTCACGGGTCCACTCAATTTTTTTTTTTCTCCACTATCGCCCTTGTCTCTTCTGTCCACTACCGTCGTGACCCCTCTTTCCCCCCTCTTTCTCCATCGCTCGCCCATGATCTCTTCGCAGTTATAAAAAAATCCTATACTTTTGCAGTCGGGCGTAGACCTCATCTCCCGTCGGCATATCCAAAATGCGGACAAAGAAATAAAGGAGTTTTGCAAGGAAATACTGCCTTTTTATGTGGTGTCGATAATGTTGAGAGAGGGGGAGTGGAGAGGGAAATACTGCCTTTTTTTCGTATTAAATTTTGTTATTTTTTTAATTGTTTTTTGTCGTGGATTATGTTAATATTTTAATGGATTTCAATATTTGTTGTAGTGGGTTTTGATGATATTGTAGTGGATTTCAAATTCTTGATTTGGAGACCCATTTTTTTTATTGAATTAAATTTAACGTTGTTGTCTTCTTTCTATTTGGTTCAGGTTCTTGCTCAAGCAAAGTGATGACAACAAGTAGGATGATGTTGGGTGATGCTCGGGTGAGTGTACTATTGTCTGCTATGGTGGCATTTATTAAAGGGGATCTTTTGTAGTGGTTTTATGTAAGTTTTTAATGGATTTTGATAAAATTTGAGTGGATTTTCTCTTTGTAAAGTTGATTCTTTGTAGTGAGTTTCTATTTTTTTTTTTTTTTTGTGGCTTTTGATGAGCTTGCAATGGATTTCAGGTTTTTTGTTTTCAAAATGATTTTTTTAAATGAATTTAATTGACACGTTGTCTTCTTTTTCTGTGTTTTAAGTTTTTGAGCAGGCTGGGCGATGACGATGGCAACAAGGGTGAATAGGTTAGGTGATGCTCGGATAATTATACTATTGTTAGTCGTGGCGACATTTGTTGGTGCTTTTTATTTATTTTTTATTTTTTTTATAAATAAAACAGAGTAATAGTAGTTTTGTGAATTTAATAGTGTATTACGTTGATTTTATAGCAAATTATTTTAATTTTATAGCATATTACGTTAATTGCATAGTGGATTTAATTAAGTTTGTAGTGGATTTCATTTTGGTATAATCCATTTTTTTAGAATCAAAATAAAACAAATTATTTGAAAAATAATCGGAAAAAAACTGAAAAAATAAATAAAACCTAAAAACCAACACCATTGGGGCAATTTAGGTATTCTGCTACAGCAGGCTCAAAAATGCGATTAAAAACTGAATTTATCCCTCTTAGAAAATTGAATGAGGGGGTTATCTCAAATAGCCCCAAAAAACAAAAGGACAAACGTATTCTACGTAAAAAAATAAAATAACAAAAATGCTAGATGCAAAACTAAAAATGTTAAATAATACCATATTATAGTATACAATAGTACCATAATTAGGGGTGTGAACGAGCCGAGCTAGCCTCTTTTGGCACGCTCGAACTCGAGCTCAAGTCTACTTTGTGGAGCTCAAACTCGTCGAGCTTCTTCTTTTTTGGCTCGACCTCGAGCTCGTGTCCATTTTGCCGAGCTCGAGCCCAAGCTCATTTTGTTGTTTTTCTTTTTCTTTTTTTATATAAAAAATATTTTTTAATTATTATTTTATTATTATTAGTAAAAATTATTTATAAACAATTACAAAATAAATAATAGTACTTATATATATTTTTAATATTTATATTTTATTTTTATTTATTTCTATAATACTTTATATTATTATACATGATTTCAATAAAAAATAATATATGAAAAATAATTAAAAATAAAAATAATAAATAAGGCTTGAGAGCAGCCCGCTCATGAGCTCACGAACAACTGAAAACTGGCTCGAGCTCGAAATACTCGAGTTCGAATTCGAGCCGGCTCATCGAGCTCAGGAGTTAACTCGACTCGTTTACCACCCCTAGCTGTAACTTCGAATTTGTGAATGGAAGGGCATTTTTTTAATGAATTTAATAAAGGATGTAAAACGAATTTTAGTTAGGCTTGTCATTTAGTTCTAATAACTTTTGTCGCCAGGAACTTATATCTTAAGCCCCCCTCCCCCCCTATATTTATATACTAATATATTATAAAAATTAACGAATAATAAAAATAACTTCGATATTTTCGTCTTCAAACATATATAAAATTCCACATTATATAAATAACGGCAAATGGCAAATAGACCCATGACAATGGACTTAAATGCACATAGGTCTAAACAAAAAAGGGTCTTGCAAACAAACCCATCCTATGTCTTTTGTCTAAAATACCCCTTATAATATAAATTTCATTATTTCTATCCATTGCACTTCAACTTCATCAATATTGCACATTGACCCCGGATTTGAACAAATATATCATATTAACCCCCATTTTCATAATGTTTTGAATAATTTTTTTTTTCGAAATTTGTTTTTTGATATTTTTCTTTTCCGTTGAGATTCCGGCTTTGACCGCTTGGATCTCCGACTTTGACCTCTTTTTTTTCAAACTTTTTCTCTCTCTCTCTCTCTCTCTCTCTCTCTCTCTCTCTCTCTCTCTCTCTCCCTCTAAATTACTGTGTTAACAACAAAATTATTGTTAAGACAGTAATATTGAATGTCAACAATATTATCACTAATATTACTGTCCCAAACAACAATCTTACTAATATTACTATCCCCAACAGTAATATTAATGCATGAGACAGTAATATTACAGTCAAAGACAGCAAAATTGCAGGCCAAGACGATAAAATTAATTAGTACAGTAAAATTATTGTCTTTGAAACAGTAATATTGTAGTCCAAAACAATAATATTAATGAAAATAACTTTTTTTTTTTGAAAAAAAAGGCTTGCAGAAACGAAAAAGAAAAAGAAAAAGTCATAGACGGCTGATCTGCCGAGAGAAGAAATTCAAATAAAAAAAAACAAATTGGGGTTAAAATCGTAAATCATGAAATCGGAGTTGAATTAGGGTTTCAATGAGTTGGGGGTAATTTTGGTATGTATGGAAAATTTCTTTATTTGTAAATAAATTTGAATGAGACAAAAAAGTTGGATGTCCTTTTTTAATTAAGTGATCTTGTCATTGGCATATTTACCCTTTAACTTATAAATACTTACTCTTGTTTGAGATCCTAGTGCTAGAAATTTTTTTGTTTCAAATTACAAGTTGCGTTTGATGTTACCAAATACACCTTGCATGTTTTTATGTGCAATATATTGAAGTACATAGATTACATTGACTGGCATGCTGGGCAATTTTTTTAAATGATTCAATAGTTGATTCGATAAAGGGGAAAAGAAAAGTAAACGAATCATCGAACTCTTCAAAAAGAGGAAAGCAACAATCGAATCAAGCCGAATATGTTCGCACGAAAGCACAAAACAATGTGGAAGAGCCAACAAATGGAGATAATAAATCACCCCTTCATTGTAGATGTAATCGTCTTGCATTATGTGGTTGTAATTTGCATTTTGCTGTTGTAATTTGCATTACGCTGCTATAATTTGCGTTATGGTTTTTCTAGTTTTTTGTTGGTCTTCCTGATTAGACGCGTCTTGCGATTCCCTATTGTAATCGCAAAATTTGTTTTGTTTATACATTCTACAAACATAATTTTGCCTTAATAAATATTAAAAATTGATGTTTGTTGTTTGATATGTGCATTATAAAATGACGTTTTGTTGTTTGAAGTTTGCTATTTACTGAACAGAGATTAACAGTAAGCAAGTATAAAAAAAAAACCTAAAATAACAAATAAAACAACAAAAAGTTTAAAATTTACTGAAGCAAAAATCACATCATATACACAAACTGCAAAATTAAAAAGCAAAGGGAACATAATACCATGGCGGCAACAAAAAATAAAAACATAATTGTAAAGTGTAAAAATATTGTCTTCTAGAAACAATATATGCTCAAAAAAGAAAATAATAAAAGAAAAAAAAACAAAAGACGGGCATGAGGGAGAGGAGATGGCGAGAGAACGAGAGATAGATATTATAAGAGCGGTAGAGTGAAATGTGGGATTTGTTTTTATTTTCTATAACTAACTATTTCCATATTAATATTAATTGAGGGTATTTATATCTCTATACCAATAATTTAATTTAATTTATACTACTTTTATTGGTTAAGGGACTTATACCTATAATCATCTTAGAAAATGGATCCCCATCCACATAAGTTCCAAATAGGGTGTCCATTCAATTATCCTCATTTTATTATTTTTATTTGTAATCTTCAATTAAAAATATTTTTTATATAAAACTAAATTATTAAAAATAATAGTAGCATAATACAAGGCAATAAATTGTATATACATATAGCTAGGCGTTATGATTTACAAGAACATATAGTTCTTGGACAATACACATAAACGTTCATATTAGAATGGAGAGCCATTATTGCTGTTAAAAGATGTAAACTAAAACTAAAAACTAAAGAGTGATAAACTATTGAAGCTCAAAGCTTTTGTAAGAAGAAAATTTATTTGCTGAAGAGGAATTAATTCTTCATATCATAAGATTACACTTATTTATACAAATAGTCACCCATTTCACATAGGACACGAAGCAAATGAATTGGTTAGTCATCACTTCAAATTAATACACTTATTAACACAATAATCTACATTGATTGCACTTCAAGATCACGTGAAGGGCTCTTGTAGCATATATATAGATAATTGATTCTATTGGTTGAGTCCACATGTCAAAACACTTCTCCATGGACGAAACATTATTGTGTGGTCTAAAAGAAAAGTTATGTGCATAAGCTGCCTCATTAAAAACCTTTGTTGGAAAATCCAATGGGCAAAACTAATCATAAGGATAAAAGAGTGCAGCGCACCATTGTTCCTCCTGAACTAAGCAATATAAATCTTTAAAATGGATCATCAATCTTGCTTCACATTGGATCTTCTCATTCCGATCTTGTATACCAGTTTCTCAAATGTAGAAGTCGGTCAAGACTTTGTAAACAAATCAACAAGATTGTTACATGAGGAATTTGTTGGACATCAATTTATCCATTCTTCTGAAGCTCGTGTGTATGGAAGAACTTTGGTGATATATGCTTGGTCCTATCACCTTTTATGTACCCCCTTCTTGTCTGTGCTATGCAAGCAGAGTTGTCTTCGTAAATGATAGTGGGCGAGTTTGTAACTGGATTCAATTGACATAAATTTTGTATATGAGATATAACTGATCTTAGCCAAACACATTCTCTACAAGCCTCATAGACAGCTATGATTTCTGAATGATTTGAGGAGGTGGCCACCAATGTTTGTTTGGTAGATCGCCAAGATATACCTCCACCATTATAACAAAACAAATATCAGTTTGTGAGCGAGTTTCGTGCGGATCAGATCTATATCCCGCATTCGGCATAACCAACTAATCATTGGCTAGTTGTATTCTTTGAGTAAAATAATCCTAATTTGTAGTACCACGGAGGTATCGAAAAATATGTTTAACACGATTCCAGTGTCTCCGGATAGGCTCAGAATTGTATCTCGCAAGCACGTTTACCGCAAAAGTGATATCAGGTCGAGTGCATTGTGCTAAATACATTAAGGCTACGATAACATTGAGATACGGTACTTCTAGGCCAAGTATCTCTTCTTCAAATTCTTTAGGTCGGAACGGATCCTTTTTAGGTCAAAATTACGCACAACCATAGGGGTGCTCAATGAATTAGAATTTTCTATATTAAACTTTCTGAGGACTTGTTTAGTATATGCAGACTGGTGTATAAGTATGCCGTTAATTTTGTGCTCAAGCTCAATACCAAGACATAGTTTAGTTTTTCCAAGGTCTTTGACCTCAAACTCTTTCTTTAAATATTCATCCGCATTGGCTAACTCTTCAGGAGTGCCAATCAGGTTCATGTCATCTACATAAACTGCAATGATAGCAAATTTAGTTCCTGATCTTTTAATAAAAATGCATGGGCAAATTGGATCATTTTTGTAGCCTTCCCAGATAAGGTATTCACTGAGTCTATGATACCACATGCGACCAGACTTCTTTAGTCTATACAATGATCTTTGTAATTTAATTGAGTGCAGCTCACGAGGAGCACCAGAGTTTGGCATTTTAAATTCATCGAGAATTTTCATATAAATATCAGAATCTAGTGAACCATATAGATAGGCCATTACGACGTCCGTCAGACGTATGTTAAGTCCCTCTTGGACGACCATATTTATATGAAAACGAAAAGTGATCGTATCCATCAGTGGTGAATACGTCTTATCATAATCAATCCCAGGTCATTGGGAGAAGCCTTGAGCAACAAGGTGGGATTTTTATCGTACAATTTCGTTGTTATTGTTTCTCTTACGGACGAATACTCATTTATACCCAACAGGCTTTACATTATCCAAAGTTTGAAAAATTTGCCCGAATTTTTCGTTTTTCTAAGGAAGCCAATTCAGATTTTATTGCTTCCCCCCACTTAGGCCAATCATTTATTTGGCGGCATTCCATTATGGAACGCGGTTCACTATCATAATCATCGTACATAATTTCTTGTGTAACCGAGAATGCAAAAAATATTATCGATGATTATCTCATTTCTATCCCATATTTCATTGGAATAACTTATGGGATTCTCGGTATTCCCGGGATTTGCTATCACTTTTTCGATATCAGGCTCAACAGATTCATCTAGAGCATTCTCACTAGCAACCACTAGGTTCGAGGGTTCATCGATTTTTCCCTTTCTTTGTCTAGGAACAACGTCCTTTGACCTAGTAGGTCTACCCCGTTTTTGTCGTGGGGGATCATCATTCATTTTCGCATGTTCTTCAGGAATAGCGATCCTAGCTGGCATATTCACAACTGGAATATAAGACTTCGTGACTTTACTGGAATCGTTAAATGCATCAGAAAGTCTATTGGCAATATTTTGTGAATGAATGATTCTATGGATCTCATTGTCACATTAAAAGGTATGTGGGTCTAGATGAGATAAATGTTGCTCATACCAAGTGAGTTTCTCGATTGGATTTTGTTTATCATTATCAATGATATTTTTATCTTTACCAATCAATGGAAATACAGTCTCATCAAAATGACAGTCCGCAAATCTAGCAGTAAATAAATCACCCGTCATTGGCTCTAAGAACCTAATAATCGACGGTGAATCAAACCTTACGTATATGCCAAGTCGGCGTTGGGGACCCATTTTAGTCCTCTGATGAGGAAGAATTGGAACTTGCACAGTGCAACCAAATGTGCGTAGGTGCGAAATATCGGGCTCGAAGCCGAATGCCAATTGCATTTGGAAATACATATGATAAGCAGTGGGGTGTAATTTAATCAGTGATGATGCATGAAATATTGCATGACCCCATGCTACACTAGTGAGTTTAGATCTCATCATCAATGTACGAGCAACAACTTAAACGCGTTTAATCAGAGATTCCTCCAGTCCATTTTGAGTGTGAACGTATGCTACTAGGTGCTCGACATTTATTCCCAGTGCTGTATGTAAATTCTCCGGAGTTATCCATTGATGGGATAACCAAGAAAATGTGCTGAGAGAGTGATAATTTGTGCTAGCAAACGTGCAAATGCAACATTTCGCGTAGATAATAAGCATGCGTTGGACCATCTACAAGATGCGTCGACCAAAACCATAAAATATGTAAGTTGCCCACTTGCAGGGTGTATTGGTCCACAAATATCACCATGAATATGTTCTAAAAACGATGGTGATTCATAACCGACCATTTCAATGGAAGGTTTTATAATGAGCTTTCCTTGTGAACTTGGTTCGCAGAAATATTCATTGGACATTAAGATCTTTGTATCTTTTAATGGATGTCCCTTAGTATGTGGTACAATCCTACGCATCATAGTCGTTCCTGGGTGACCCAGTCGATCATGCCATAACCCGTGTATATCGGGATTAAAAAATTTCCATGACATAGAGGCATATGATTCGAAAGCTCTAATTTGGAAACGATACATTCCAGAAGCTGTCACTTCGAGTTTTTCATGAACAATTATTTTGTCCATAACATATGATATGATGTAGAGACACTCCACGGTATTTTCAACCAGTGTCTCGAAATGATATCCATTACGTCTCACATTTGTAAAACTCAGTAGATTCTTATTTGATCTACCTGATATCAATGCATTTTCAATATGCAACGTGATACCATTAGACAACACAATTATTGCGTTCCCGGAGCCATCTATTATTTCCGCGGAACCTGCTAGCTATGGTTTTAACTTGTGCCTTGCACAATGTCACACTCGAGAAATATATCTTATTATTAAATATTGAGTGTGTAGTTGCACTATCGAGTAGACAATTTTCTCTTTTGTCGATGTTCTTCATGTTTGCCTGAATTAAATAACATAAAATTAAAATTGAATCAAAGTATAGTTGGCAAATGATATGATAACAAACTCATAATTTTATACATAATCAAAATATCAGCTCGACCTTGGGAACATAACTTCCAAGGGAGATATGTACATGGATACATCAAAAGACAAAATAGTTCAATCTTCGTTACTACATCAACCGAGAGAGATATATACAAAATATACTTAGTGAGTACAAAATAACCCAAAAGAGATGTTCATTTGGCAATTTATACAAGAGGATCAAGATCTGTAAAGAAATCCGATAACTCAAGAGAGGCTCTATCTTGAGCAGGATCATGATCAAGCATGCCCCCAGATGTGCTGGCTTCAAGAACAATAAGTGGCATTGTGCCTCAATGGTATGTGTCTAGACATTTTTTCCTTTATCTCTTTTTGAGTCCTGGTAAAGACTTACCAAGTGTTGGGCAGTTCTGCAAACTTTGACCCAGTGTCCATTCATTCCACATCCAATACACATATTTTCTGGAATTCTTTCCGCGGGCATCTTGCCTTTATCGCGTTTCGCTTGAAATGGTTGTCTCTGCCAGACCGTATTATTATTTCAACGGGGATATTCATATCCACCTCGGTCATTATTTCAGGCATCTGGAGGGGACCACGTCCACCGCCTCTGCGGGCACCACGCCCGAATCTACGCCCACGGCCTCTAAATCGTCCCATATTTCTATTTTGATTTGCATGTGCTTCATGCATAGCTTGGGACCCACATGGTCGCAAATCATGATATTTCAACAGCAATTGATTTGTTTTTTCCGTTGTGAGGAGTACAGAGATCAACTTCGAATATGTTTTAAACTGGCGCTGCCTATATTGCAATTGGAGCACCAAGTTCGAGGCATGCATAGTGGAGAAAGTTTTTTCCAATTTATCATATTCAGATATTCTAATTCTGCACAAGGCTAATCGGGACTCAAGTTTAAACAGCGCCGAATTATAGTCGGCAACAGATTTGAAGTCCTGCAGCATTAGGTGCTCCCTTAAACCTGTGGGAGAATCATAGTTTTTGTGTGATCAAACCTCTCCTTGTGTTTTTGCCATATAAACTGATGGCCTTTCCAATTGTATATATTCGTCTTTCAAATCCTCAGAAAGATGATGGCGGATAAAAATCATAGCATTTGGCTCATCTTTCATGTTTGCCTCCTTGATATCTACACAATCCAAGGCTTTCACAAGATCTAGCCCTTGAAGGTGTAATTTGATATCTAAGCACCAGAATAAGAAGTTACTGCCGGTAACATCAAGGATTTGAAATTTCTGTTTTCCGATTCCAGGCATCGTAAAAAAATTAAAATAAGTCAAAAATAGTACAACAAAAAGAAACTTAATTTTAGAAACATATAAGTTTGTATAGCAAAAGCTCGTGCTAATAACGTATTGTAGAATATATAATATTACACAAGGTATATATATATAGAGAGAGAGAGAGAGAGTAAATTGCCAGGCTTTATGATTTACAAGAACATATAGTTCTCGGACAATACACATAAACGTGCCTATTAGAATCGAGAGCCATTATTGCTATTAAAAGATGTAAAATAAAATTAAAGAGTGATAAACTATTGAAACTCAAAGTTTTTGTAAGAAGAAAAATTATTTGATGAAAGAAGAATTAATTCTTCATCTCATAAGATTACACTTATTGTATACACTCATTTATACAAGTAGTCACTCATTCATATAGGACACGAAGCAAATGAATTGAGTAGTCATCACTTCAAATTCATACATCTATTAACACAATAATTTGCATTGCATGCACTTGAAGGTCACGGTGAAGGGCTCTTGTAGCATGCATGTGTATAGAATTGATTCTATTGGTTGAGTCCACATGTCACAACATTGACAAAATTATACGAAACAAAACAATTCATTACGCAAAAAATATACGGAAGTTTCTAAGAACAAATGTTACAATTTTCGCAAAAAAAAAAATAAAAATAAAAAACAATGTCAATAATAATTATACTAGAAATTTAAACCATCCAATCCACGGACCTCGTTCACCCTCTTCTTCTTTTATATCTCCGTCGTCCGGAGCCTTCGCCTGCCGAGATACCTCTATATCTGGTGCCTCGTATTCTAGTTGTCTTTCTGCATAATACATTAAACAGTCTTTAGTTAGTATTTTATGATAGAAAAAATAAATATTGCCAATAATATGATATAATAATTTATTATTGTGACTATTTTAGTCAAACAAAGTATTTACGTAAATTGCTTTTGAAAATGTAACAAAGACTACCTAGTAATAGTAATATATATAGAAAAAGAATATGATCGTAAATAGAGGGTATATAAAATATATAGACACACACACACACACACAAGGATAACTGCACAAATATTTTTCAAACATATATAGTCTTGTAAAAACTGCTATATATAGATTTGTAAAATCTAACCCATGTTCTATACTTCAGTAACGAGATCATTTCAAAATCCAATTTGTTCAAAAGAAAACTAAAATATTTCGAAATAAAAAATTTAAATGTGATTGAAATATTAAATATTTTAATAGAATGATAATTGCGCAAACAAATATAGTTCAGTAATAAACTATATATAGGGCTGGCTCTAGAAGGATTTGGGCGTTGCTCATATTTTACGAGAGATGCTTACTTATAAATCTGATCATATGAGAGCGCCCCAAGAAGTACGTACTTGGTACTACGATCATTGGAGGAACAATACCTGATCCCGAGGATGCTCCAGAATTGTTTCGATGCTCGTTCGAGAACTACGATCTTTAGCTTTGGCACGCTCATCCATAATGGTATATAGGGCCGGGTTCTTAATAATGAAGAAGTGCAATAACAAAACCATATTTGATAGAACATATAGGAAACTCATGATCCAAAGAGTGATATATATCTATATATATATTCAAAAGCACATCAAAACCATGTATATAGAACATGAAAATATTTTCATAAATGTTTTAATAAAATCCAACAAATAACATATATACTGTTAAATTTCATACAAAAAAAATAGTTAAATCAGGCAAATTATATTAGTTCAAAATAGGGTAAACTTCAATTTACTTACCTGAACTATACCCAAGGTATAAAATACCCCCCTGAACTTCAAAATGAACCAAAACAACCCCTCCGTTAAATATCCATCCACAATTGCTGATGTGGCGTTTTGACTTTTTTGAATTATTACTTTTATTCCAGTTGTTTTATTGTTTTGACAAATTTACCCTCTGCTATATTTGTTCACAAGTAAATTGTAAAAGATAATAAAGGCCAAATTGCAATTTATGTTAAATTTCGGAATAAATCAAGGACTTAATTGCAATTTTCTAAAAACAATCCAGAACTACCTCCGTCACCTCTATACCCCTTCCTCCCTAGTTGGAAAAAAAAAAAAGAAATTCCTCAGTTCATTGTCCGGCCACCAAAATGCACGACGTCCCAATCATCAATTTCAAATCTATTTCGAGAAATTTTAAACTCAAACAAAATTGATTTTCACAGAGGAAATCGAAGAAGAGGAAACTCCGTCGTGTGCAGCCCGATGATGAAGCTGATCGGAAGAAACTCCGCCGTGTCGTCGCCGCGTCGCCGCCGCCTCTTTATTGCTTAGCCGCCACCGCCGTCTCTTTCTTGCTTAGCCGCCACCGCCGTCTCCGCCATCGTCTTCGCCGCCCCATTTCACAGTCCAGGTCGCCGTCGTCTCTTTCCACGGCCTATGTCACTTGCGGTTATTGTACAGACTTTTGAAGCAAAATTCGAGATTTAATTCGAGTGGTGGAGTGGCAGACCGAGAAGAATTGATTTGGTGGATTGTGTGGGTAGAATAGAAGGTTATCACTATGAGATTCTTGGTTACTTCTTGGATGGATTATGAAGTTGTTAGCCAATTGAAGAAAAAAAAAAACTGGGATTCCTAATTTGAAGAAGAAGATTGAAGGTTTTGAGATTTTTAATTTGAGGATGAAATTTCTGGGTTTGTGTTACAAAATTTCAGCAGGAAAAGAAAAGAAAGAAACGGAAGGAGAAGAAGAAAGAAGCGGAAGAAGAAGAAAGAAACAGAAGAAGAAAAGATTGGAGGGCAAAAATGTAAAAGCACTTAAAAACTAACGGTGTTACTTTTTTAACGGTTTTAAACGTTGACCCAAAATCTGCAAGGGCTGTTTTGATTCATTTTGAAGTTTAGGGGGATATTTTATACCTTGGGTATAGTTCAGGTAGGTAAATTGAAGTTTACCCTTCAAAATATATATATATAATAGAGAGATTGTGAATGAATTAATTACCTCGAATCAGTGCAATAAACCCTAACATAACTGCCTTGTTGAATGTTCAACGTCTCCCTCATGGAAATGATGTTGGGTACATGAGAAACCACTTGCACCGCCATCCTATGCCCATCCTCATCGCGTATGTCCTCTGTAATAGGGAATACGCTCTCGCTCCCCGTCACTACATCGTACATAAGGAAATTAGTCCGCCAGTCATGCATCAGTATCTTATTATTTTCCACATACATTATCGGTCGATATGCTCCCCTCGACCAAACCCTCCCACTATTCTCGAGCATCGTGGTCAGAGTCTCGATATGGTAGAGTTTCTTCCAATTAGTTGTTTGTCCTGTACCGTGGGCCCCACCGTTGTGATCAACCACCGTCTTACTAGCCGACCACAACTCCACGTGGCTATCATCGGGAGAAACGAACGACACGCAGAGAGTATTGTCCAACACTCCCAAACTAACCGTTTTGAGAACCGGACCCTCGAATTCGGGTAGGTCCACGACCCGGAAGAGGGTTAGGTCGAAATCGAAGGCGCAGATCGAGGGCTCGTTTTTGTACCGCCAGTACATGGTGCCGTCGTCCACGTACATGAGATCGTAAATCATTCTCGAGAAATCGAGCTGCGGTGCCACACCGGCGCGCTTCCAAGACCTGGCACCCAGGGCGAGAAGCTCTGGGTACCAGGTCATGGAGAAGTCGTTCTGGTCGGCCAACCCGATCGTCATTTTCAAGAGCTCGAAAGTGTTGGTGCGGCGGCTGAACCCGAGGCCTACGAAAATCGAAGCCACCTCTCGGTAGCTTTTCCTCCCACGCGCGATGGTGTTGGCCAAGATGTACTCGCCCGTGATAGGGTTGGAGATGACCACGTCACCTCCACCGTGGCGAGTGGCCCAACAAGTCAAACCCTTACAGGAGGTAAGCAGAGGATTGACGCCCTGAAGGAAAGTGCGGCGGCCACGGGCCATATCCGGAAACTCGATCCGGGTGCTGAGGTTCCGGGTCCGGGGTTCGAAATCGGATGCGGTCCGGCCCTCGTAGAGGTGGAGGACCCGATTCGATTTGCTGCCCAACGGGTTGCTGAAAACCACCAAAGGGCGGGCCGATGAGAGAGAGTGGTGTCTCTTGAAGAATCTTTTGTTGTCTAAGATTGACAGCCATGGTGTGTTGACGGCCATGCAGCAGAACACGGTTTTTGCGGGGACATGTGTCAGGATCTCCTCTAGAATGTGGTATGGAATGGAATCCAGTTCCGTTGGTTCCTCCGGCGACGGCGGCGCCGCCACTTGTTGCTGGTCGTCTTCCTCCATCGGATCTGCTCCGGCGGCGGCGCCATTTATGCTGGTTCGGAATTCAAGAGTTTTCATGAAGGTGTGTTTTGTTTGCCGGAAAGTAGAGCGGTTACAGTGAGGATGGAGATCAAAAAGCTACGGCGAGAGAGAAAAGAAAAATGCTGATATGTGTTTTGGTTTGTCTGAATAATAGTAAAATGAAAACCCTATACAGAGAGAATGTTTGTAATAATGAGGCAAAAATCTCCCAAATATGAGGTGGTCAATTAATTTTCCTGGTTGCCCTTTTTGGTATTTGTACACGTGGCACCTTCAAGTAGTGAAAATAATTTGACTTTGGATGAGTAGACATTTTCTTTTCACAAAACAATTTATGTTTGCTTTTTGACTAAATTATTATAATATATATTTTAGAAAGAAAGTTAATATGAAGAAAAAGGCCTACGATAATTGGTTACCTCGTCATTTCTGACAAATCCGCATTAATTGTTAATTGCCATCTTTTAGATTTTCTAAATCAAATGACTATAAAGTCTATAATCCTAGATTTAAAATTTAGAAAATGTCATTAAAATCTTTTTTCCATATTATTGCAATTAAATGAAATACAAAAATACTAGTTAAACTCGCGAGATACCGCGATATATGTCGCGAGACCGTACGTTCCCAAGCAAAACGGTACAACTCATAATATGTATCGGTTATGCATAAATACCGTTAAATATCGCGAGATATCGTATCGTATCGCCATATCACGATACGATACGATATTTACGATATTAATCATAATATTAAAAAAAAAATTAAAAAAAATTAAAAAAATTAAAAAATAAAAGAAAAAAGAAGCAAACGAAATATTCACATTATCAGGACCTAAAAACGAATTTCAATATTATAGAGGAAAACGATACGTCGATATTTTCCGATTCGATAACCATTATATAAAACACTTAATTTTGCATACCTAATCATGAGAGCTAGTATTAATGTATCTAGGGGTGGAAATCTGATGAAAAATATCGGAAAGGGTTTTTTTCAAAAAAATTCCAATTTATTTCGGGTGTAAAAAATGGTCCGTTCCAAACAAATCAGAATGCAAAAATTCATTCCGATTTCGAAATATTTTGAAATCGGCAGAATTTCGAAAATTACATTAGTTTAAAATTTCTTGTTTCAAATTCGAATATAATGAAATTTTCACGATATTTTTCTATCTTTTTTCGAAATTTTGCAGGAAAATACAAGAAAATCCAAAACAAAGATCGACATATCGCAGAAGGTAAAACTGATATGCTAAATCACACACTAATTTTACCAAATCATACACACAATTGAATATTTTTCTCTCTCTAAAATCTCATCTTCTCCTTCCCCATCCTTCTTCTTTTTCCCTAACTTTTTTCACAAAATCACACACTAAAAACGTCCATATCATTCCAAGTTTGAATTTGAGAAAAATCTTCATGTGTTCAAACTAAAATAAAGTTGGAATTTGAGAAAAAAATTCGAATTGATATGAATTTAAATAATTAAAAAGGCATAATGAAATTGAAAAATATTAAATAAACCTAAACTCACTTTTTATGATTATTCACGTGAAAGATTAACGAATTTTGAGTGACTTGGAAAAAATCATCATAGAAAAAAGTTAGAGAGAATATAAGTAGAGAGAGATTTTTTTTTTAATTTATGTGTGGGATTTAGTAAATTTTAGTGTGGGATTTAGCATGCCCCAAGGTAAAAACACTAGGAACAACAAATTTGAAACATAGATTTTCTTATAAGAAAAATGCAACATAAATTTTCTGATACCAATTAATCTTTTCTAAGGTTTTAATTTACTTGATCCTTCGATATTTATATTTTTCATATAAAATATAACATAAGTTATATTATGGTATTACAAAGTATACCATAAAATTATATTATATATTTCGAAAAATCATAGAAATATTCGGACCTAAAATCAGACAAAAAATAGGAATTTCTGGTAATTTTTATATACCGTTCCGATTCCGTTCTAAATAAATTCGAAAAATCGGAAATCGAAATTTCAGAAATCAGAATGTAAAATACATTTCTAAATTTATATATATTCTTATTGAAATTGGCGGAATTCGAGAATTTCATTTCGATGTCTAGCCCTAAATGTACACCGGGCTAATATACAGCACATAATAAACCCTATTTGATCGAGATATAAAAATTATGAAAAGGACAGTTTTGTTGAATATTTGTGTCGATCTCTTTTTATGTATGAAGAACATTCTATTTTATTTAAATAATATTTTTATAAACTCCTTTAATTTTACTCTCATTTCTAACTCCATCTTATAAACTCAATGATTATTTTTTCATCCATACGCTCTTAGCAATTTACGTTGAAAGTAAAACCTATTAATCAGTGGCGAGTCCAGGAATTTGGTAAAGGGGGGGCTTCAATTTTCGGGGGTTCGGGGGCAGCGGTCCCGATATTTTTTTTTAGGATTTTTTTGAAAATAGGAAAAGGAGAAATGAAAAAAAAAGAAAGAAAAAAACAAATTTTAGAGTTTTTTTTTGTATTAATTTGGATTTTGGGTGAGCTAATTAATAAAATTTGAGATTTTTTTGTATTAATTTGAATTTTGAGTAGGCTAATTAATAAAATATGGGGCTTCTTTTGTAGTAATTGAAATTTTAGGTGGGCTAGTTAATAAAATTTGGGTGGACTAAATAGAAATATAGTATAATATATGGGCAAATTAAAAAATGAGGGTGGGCTTGAGTTCACCCTTGCCCAAGGGTGGACTCGCCCTTGCCTATCATATTTAATTTTGGACTCCATATTAAAAACATCTTATAAGTTATACAAATTTGTAAAATCTTTTGTAAAGTCTACCTAAACGCACAACGTTACTCAACCAAGTCTTTTCATTAGTCCCGCAAGGGATGGCCTAACGGTTGGAACAATTGAATTTGAGTCAATTAACTCAAGTTCGAATCTCCTTCTCAACGGTCACCAGATCAAATTTGTCACATATGATTAGCCTAGTGTGGTTTACGACTCTAATATGATTTGTATGATTTGCAATTTATTATACGAGAATGTAGATTTACCCAATGCACGCGCGCGCGCGCGCGCGCACACACACACACACACATATATATATATATATATATATATATATATATATATATATATATATATATATATATATATATATATATATATATATATATATATATATATATGTGCGCGCGCGCGCGCGCGCGCGCGCGCGCGCGCGCGCGC
>NW_012194968.1:150225-200135 GCF_000504015.1 Erythranthe guttata
CTATAATGCATAATTTAAATTCAAATTCTAAAAAATGAGTAAATATTGCGACGATTCTAAATTACGTCGCCGAAATCATCGCAAACTTTAAAACGAAAAGTTCCCCGAAGAAAAGGCGACGAATCGCTCATATACGTCGCAATGTTGGGATGTTATTGTAAATATTTGTCGCAAGAGGAAAAAAATATTTTTTATTTTTTTTAATTAATAATAATTGCGACGATAGTTAAGAAACGACTCAAGGTGATTGGAAAATTGGCGACTTTTATATATTATTGCGTCGCAATGGTTTTCCAATTAAAAATTTCTAAATTTGTTTTGCGACGTAAATAGTGCAATGGATTGAAACGTCGCAATATAATCGATTTTTTTTCACAATTTTTCTGTTGCGGCGTTTAATTAGGTAAAGTGGCTATTTTATTTCCATAAATTTGTTGTGGCGACTAAAATATAGGAAAACGTCGCAAGGAAATTTTCGGTCATGCGACTAATAAATAAAAACGTCGCGAAACCAAATTAAAACCTCTTTTTCACACCTAATTTCAGAATACTTTTCATCCACCGTCTCCTCCCAAAATCGCAGCTGCAACCACAATCCTCCTCCGCCGAAGCAAATCATTCCGCCGTCGCCGTCGCTGTCGCGGCTGACGGCATAAGCCCATGTGTAGCCAAAGTCAACGAGATAGCCACCGCCAAAATCCCTCTATCTCAGCTCCTCCTTCATCTTCCACACCGCCGCCGTCGCCGCTTCAATATTCTCCACAGAAATCCACCTCCACCGTGCCGACGACATCACCGATTACTAAGGCCGAGCCACCACCGAAGTCCTTTTTCTCCCGCTCCTCCTCCCTGTTTCACACCGCCGCTACCGTTGCCGCTCCCGCCGTCGCCGCTGCCACTGCCGCCACCGCTGCCGCTGCCCCTGCCACCACTGCACTCCGCCGTCCTTCGATTCACTCCGCCGTCTATATTGTTGCCGAATTTGTAGAGTGTAAGTTAAATTATTTTATGTATGTAAAATCTTTGTTAAATTATTTTATATATATGTGCTTTGAATATCTTAGAATCATTTTTTTTATTAATTATGCTTTCAAGTATTTAAAAAATTATAAGATAACTGAGTTAATTAGGCCGTTCTTAGGGCCATGTTAGCCTGAAATGGGCTAATTCTGAGTTAATTTAGAATTTTATTTTTAAATTGTTGATGATGATGATACTAAGCAGTGATCACAGTTTTAATGGGAATGGTTAATATAATGGTAAATCCATAACAGTGGTCACATTTTTCAATCTCTCTCTAAACCATAACAGTTTCAAATACTCTTTATATGCTAACAATATTTTATTACCTTCATCAAGCTAAGTGTAAGTAAGATGTGGGCATTTACCACACATAATTTCAAATATTCAGATTAATTATTTTCCTATATTTTTTATTGTGTAAAATATATTAAAAATTAAATTAATTTCAGTAATTAATAGTTAATACGGTGTCAATTAAATAGTTTAAAAAATGGGTCCCATAAGATACCAAACTTACACTTGAAAGAGATCACAATATTATTTTCAAAATATTTTTCCCTACTATATATATACTCCGAAATTAAATTATTCCGAGAGAGACGAATATATAAATTTAACTCTCTCATTACCTTCTATGTTCCTCAGTTGCGTATATTTTCTAAATAAAAATGCCGAAGGATAGGAGTTGGGTTTTGCTAGATGATCATCGATTGGACGCATTTCAAAATGGTTGTTTAGAATTTCTCAACTTTGCTTTCGATAAGGCGGCCATTGATGACAAAATAAGGTGTCCATGTAGAGACTGCAAATGTCGAAAAGTCGGGGATCGTGAATTCGTTCATGGGCATTTACTTTGGAGGGGCTGGGATGAATCCTATGGCGAAGGACAATGGGTAATGCATTTGGAGTCTGATGAAGAGTACCATCGGGATCTTTGCGAAGTAAACGAAGAAGAAGCTAGTGAAGTAGGGGGGTTTGGTGTTGTACATGTGAATGAAAACGATGACATGAGTGCCGATATTAATCCCACCATGGATGAATTATTGCAAGCATGTCTCAATCCTTCTCAACATGCCCTAGGTGAAGAGTCCAGCTCAGAAAGTGATGATCTCCGCAAACTCATTGAAGAGTGGTGTATCCCCTTATATGAAGGTTGCACAGATAATTCTAAACTTTCCTTCATGATGGACTTTTATAAAATCAAATCTCGGGGTAAAATGAGCGATAAGACATTTTCAGAAACCCTCCAACTTATGAAAACGATTCCTTCCCTAAATATTCCCGATTCTTTCTATGAAGTTAAGAAGCTTATCGGAAAGTTGGGATGCAGTTATGTCAAAATTGATGCATGTGAGAATGATTGTATGTTGTTCTGGAAGAATGACAAAGACTTGGACAAATGCAAAGTGTGTAATGCTTCAAGATGGAAGAGTCCCACATAAAATGAACCAAGTTGTTCAACCTCTCATCGCAAAAGAGTACCTAAGAAAGTCCTCCGACACTTCCCGTTAATTCCTAGACTCAGACGTTTGTTCATATGTGAGAAAACATCAATTCATACGAGATGGCATGCTGAGTCCCGGTGTAACGATGGTTGTTTAAGGCACCCTGCCGATTATGATCGGTGGAAAGAATTTGATAAGAAGCATGATTCATTTGCTTCAGACCCCCAAAATGTAAGGCTCGGCTTGGCTACAGATGGACTCAATCCATTTGGATCATTGAGTAGTAAGTATAGCACGTGGCCGGTTATTCTAATGACTTACAACTTACCACCAAATATGTGCATGCAACGTTCTTTTATGATGATGTCTTTGCTTATTTCTGGTTCTAAAGGACCGAAAAATGGCATCGATGTTAAAGTTGTGGGTTACTGGAATTAGAACCTTTGATGCATCCACCAAGCAGTACTTCAATATGCGAGCGGCCATTTTATGGACTATCAATGATTTTCCAGCATTTGGTAACTTATTAGGGTGGAGCACAAGTGGCTATCTTTCTTGCCCGAGTTGTGGTGAAAATACAATATCTGAGCGGCTGTAAAAATCGAACAAATAGTGTTTTATTGGCCACAATCGTTTTTCCGAGGAAGGGGCACCACCTCCACCTTCGGGCGACGACGTTTTATCACAGACATATGGAATCAATGTTATATTTGGGGCAGGTCAAGCAATTCATAAAGATTCTCAATGGCGGAAGAGAAGTATTTTTTTTGAAATGCCTTATTGGAAGGATAATCTGATACGTCACAATTTGGATGTCATGCACATCGAGAAAAATATTGGTGAGTTGTTACTTAAGTGGTTGTTAAATATTCTTAACAAAAGCGATGGTTTCGACAATGCCAAAGAGGATATCGAAAAAATAAAAAAGCCACCGTTGGGAAAATTTGGTCCACGGTTTCCCAATTTAGTTCCAAAATTGGGGAAATATCATAAGATGTCTGCTCAATCTAAGAAAGCTGTGTGTGATGTTATAGCAAGCATTAAGGTCCCTAATGGTTATGCATCAAATATAGCCCGTTGTGTTAATGAAGATAAAATAGGGTAGTTGAAGAGTCATGACTATCATGTTTTAATGCAACAATTGCTTCCCTTAGCGGTTTGCAATGTGGGGTTACCGACAAAGATGGCTTCCGCCATTATCCGATTGTGTAATTTTTTTCGAGGATCGTGTTCCAAAACTAGCAAGTTTGATGACTTCCAAAAGTTGTACTCTGATATTGTAAAAATACTATGCGACTTGGAGAAGTTTTTTTCCTCTGGCTTTCTTTGTTGTTATGATGCATTTGCCGGTTCATCTTGCTCATGAAGTTATGGTTGTCGGACTAGTGCATTATCGATGGATGTATCCGACAGAGAGGTAATTATTATTTTTTTTAAATAATGTCAAATTTGCAATAATTTAAATTAATAACATTGTATTTATCGAATAATTTTTGTAACTTCAGATATTTGGGTCACTTAAAGTCGTTTGTTCGAAACAAAAAATGCCCCGAGGGTTCAATTGTTGAATGCTACGTAACTGAAGAATGCTTAAATTTTTGCTCGCTATACATGGAAACATACTCCCCGAATGTTGGTGATGATGAGAAATGTACATTTTCAATATTCTCCGAAGTGGCAAATGATAATGAAGTACGACCTAAATATAGGTTTCGCAGTTATGATGAAATGGAGAAGGCACACAATTATTGTCTTTTCAACTGACGAAATTCAACCGTACATTGAGTAAGTTTTTTTTATTGTTGGAAATTTTTTTAATTTATTTTTATAACTCAGTGGCCTATTTATAACAAAAAAACATATACTTTCTAGAGAGCATCTTGAGACTATTCAAAAGTTGCAAGACAAAGAATTTCGCCCTTGGTTCCAATCCTATGTAAGTATACTTTGTATTAGATTGAATACATTGTTTTAGACTGCATAATTTGCTTTTTGAGATAATAACTTGTTGATGGTAATTAACCAAACAGGTTCATGGCAAAACTGGACTAGATGAAAATATCAGAGCCTTAGCTCAGTCTTCTAGTTTTAGAGTGAAGACTTTTAAGAGATTTGATGTGCAAGGGTTCGCTTTTCGCACTAAAACGTCAGAGGAGTCTAATTCTACTCAAAACAGTGGTGTTTTTGTCAACGCGAAGACGACTAGCTTTGCAAGTGCTAAGGATAAATCTCCGAGAGAAGAAGATTTAGGTTACTATGGAGTAATCAAGGATATAATTGAACTTTCGTTCAACCTAGATACCAAGAAAATAGTTCTCTTCGAATGTGATTGGGCCAATAATCGGGCAAACAAGACAGACAATCTAGGTTTTACACTAGTTAATTTAACCAGGCCAGATGCCAAAGCAAGTCCTTTTGTTATGCCATCTCAAGTATTGCAAGTATTCTACGTCGAGGATCCACGTGATAAGCCATGGGTGGTCCCTATTGTAATTAAACCAAGGGACAACTTTGCTTTAAAACCAGATGATCCTAGTGCTGAACTTGAACAAGAGTGTTATGAGATACTTCCGATAAATAGTGGCGTAGATACTATAGATATTATTGATGGGTATTTTTTTTATTTATATTTATGCATGTTTAATTAATTTTGAATTTAATTAATTTATATGCATATTTAATTAATGTGGAGTTTATTTCATTTTTAATATATATTTATGCATGTTTAATTAATTTTGAATTTAATTCATTTATATGCATATTTAATTAATGTAGATCTTATTTCCTTTTTAATTTATATTTATGTATGTTTAATTAATGTAGATATTATTTCGGAGAAAGGTAAGGGCAGGGCTACTGTTATGGAGTTTGATGATAAGGGTATTCCGGTGGAGCCCGGGAGGACAGAATTGGTAAATGATCTTGCTAAACAGGTTACACATTGTGACATCTTTAATCCGTGTATTTCATGGCCCACACACAAAAAAGATGGACGTGTGGATGAATTTTGGGCACGGTTCAAGGTAAATGGTATTAAAATTCTCGTATAACAATCGGCAAAATTATTGTTTCAAATTACCTAATGTTATTTTTATTTTTCTTAGGAGAAATATAATCTTCCCGATAATGATGCTACAAAGAAGTGGTTCAACAAGACTGCAAATGCTCGTTGGAAGGACACACACACACACACACACACACACACACACGCACACACGTTATAAAATGGCATGTTTAATCCAGTTCTTTGGTCTGTAAATAACAAGACAAAGAGAGAAAGAGAGAATGCAAAGAACAACAATCCGTAGAGAGAAAATTGTGGAATTCGTGGGGAGGGAATGTTTCTCACTTATATAGATGGTAACCACCGAGAAGTTACGAATGAGTTACAGGTGGAAGTTGTGTAGAGGTTACACCGCCACTGACACCATATAATAGATACGGGAAGTTAATAAACTAGTGGGAAGTAGAAAACCATCAAGTGATTATGTTAAGAAGCCACACATTCCATACTATTTACAACACTCCCCCTTGGGTTCCTATTAAATTAAACCACTATTGTGTTTTTTGTGTTGCCTCGTTAAAACCTTCCGAGTCATAAAACCTATTGGGAAAAAACATCGGTTAGGGAAAAGAGTACAAGCACAATCTTTTCAATCAACATATGTTGCCTCATTAAAACCTTGTCGAGTAACGAAAACCCTGTGGGAAAAACAAGCCTCGCACGAAGGAAAAAGAGTACAACATGGCACCCGGGTATCCTCTATAAAGATGGATTGCAAGAATCAAGGTCAAGATTGACGAGAATTCATCGTGCCAACAATCAAGCAAGAATATTCAAAATAAATTGATAAAGATTTGTAACTAATGCATATGTGTAGCTAGAATTATTGTATTACCGTAAGTATCTAGATAGGCTTATGTATATAAGTCATACTCTAGTATACCAATCATGCATGGGAAAATTATTTCATTATATTTGAACAATTCTTATTCTTTTATATGGTATCAAGAGAGCCAAACTTTGACGAGCCAACGATCTAAGTTCCAAATATGTCTTCCTCTTCCGGTCAAACTCCAAACTTTACCCTCAACCCCCATTCTTCCTCTGCCACGGAAAAAAAACTCATTGCCTTCAATATTACTGCCCAAATAAACGAGAAATTAACTCTCTCCACCTTCCCGCAATGGCGTGCTCAATTCGAAGCAGTCCTCATTGGCTATGATTTAATTGACTATGTCGAAGCAACTTTTTTGTGCCCCTCATCCACTTGTGCTGTCGCCGATCTGCTGCACAAGAACCACTGGATTCGTCAGGATAAACTTATCCTAAGTGCTCTTCTAGCTTCGACCTCCCCGTCAATTACACCACCCATTTCTATGGCTAAAACCTCTCACGAAGCTTGGAAAAATCTAAAAACCTTGTATGCTAGCCGATCCCGAACTCGTCTATGCAATTAAAGAGGAACTCACCTTAATCCAACGTGGAAATTGACCGGTCACAGAATATCTCCACGATGTGAAGGCCTTGGCTGATGAAATCGCCATTATCGATCATCCCATATATCAAAGATGACGATTTAACCCTCTATGTGTTGAATGGGTTATGATCTGATTTTCGGGAGATAGCTGCACCAATTCGAGCACGGGAAAACTCAATGGTGTTTGAAGAGCTACACGACCTCTTGGTTGGTCACGAATATTATCTTCGACGTTTAGAGACTGCTACTCAGCAAGTGGTGATGACAGCAAAGTACACGTCTAAGAGGAAATCTTTCTCCGGAGATGACTTCTCCAAGAGGTCTCATAAAATGAACGTGAATCACCGCAGTCATAGCCACAACTCAGCCTGCCAATCAAATGGCTACCAACGTGATCTACGACATGCTAATAATGGATTTAGCAAAACCAGCAACAACCATAAACATTACAATCTTGGCTGCCAATTTTATGAACAAATGGGATATACTGCAAAGTCTTGTCCCCGAATTCATCAAATGGATTTAAAGCTAATTGCACAACTACTTCCAATGGAAAAGAAAAACCATGGCTTTTGGACTTGGCAGCGTCTCATAATATAACAGGTGATCTTGCCAATCTATCCATTCACTCTGAATATGATGGTACTGATGAAGTAATTCTTGGAGATAGTTCATGTTTGCATGTCTCACATATTGGTTCTTCGAGCTTAAACTCACCTAAACGCACCTTTATCTTAAATGATACCCTTTGTGTTCCAATTCTTTCAAAAAAATTAATTTATATTCACCAAGGAACTAATAAAATAATGCTTTCATTAGATTACATCCGTTTCATTTCCTTGTGAAGGACACGACTACGGAGGCGATTCTACTTCGATGAACATGTGAAGAAGGGGTTTACATTTTTCCGCGTTCAATGGTGTCTCCTTCCTTCAATATGGTTGCTAATGTGCATGAACGGACCTCAATTAAAGGTGGCACAAGTGTTTTGGGCATCCATCTATTGTCCATCATCAAGTTAAAAAAAATTCCCTTCCTATCACTCAAGAAAAAAATGTCTCTGACTTGTATAGTTCATGTTCCATAAATAAAGCACACAAACAACCTTTTCGTTCCAATAGTCTTCAAAGTCATGCACTTCTTGAACTTATTTTACACTGATATTTGGGACCGACACATTATACTGGCATTGAAGAGTCAAGGTATTATTTTATTTTGGTTGACCATTTCACAAAATACATGTAGTTCTATCCGATGGCTACTAAATCTGGGGTAGCCACAATTTTTTCGCACTTTAAAAAAATTGTCGAAACTCGTTTTCAAAACAAAATAAAAAAAACCTGTACTCTAACAATGGTGTTGAATTTATTGCCCTAAAATCATTTTTATTGGCCAGTGGCATTGGTTACTATACTACCGCTCCGCATACCCCGCAACAAAATGGTGTTTCCGAACGTCATCACCGTCATATAGTTGAAACGGGTCTCAATCTTCTCCATGATGCTTCCTTACATTTTTCCTATTGGCCTCATGCTTTTGAAACCGCATGCTACCTAATTAATAGGCAATCCACTTCTCTTCTTCAAAATATATCTCCCTTAGAAGCTCTTTTTGGTACAAAACCAAATTATCTCAAATTGAGAAAATTTGGTTGTCTTTGTTACCCACTCACTCGACCATACAACACTCATAAAATGCATCCCAAATCCTTACCATGCGTGTTCATTGGGTATTCTCAAGTTCAAAGTGCCTATAAATGTCTTCATCTCCAAACTAATAAAGTGTACATTTCCAGGCATGTAATATTTCATGAATCATACAATCCCACCTTGTTCCCTGATTCAAACACCCACACACCTAAATCTCCAAATAATTCTTTATTTTTTGACACACTAGTCACTCGTGTGCCCTTTGTGCTCCAAATAATTCTTTATTTTTAGTAATAGGAACAATCAAAACCAATTATTGTTCACATATTCTCTTCCAAGAAATTGTTCACTTAGGCGATTATCCTATATTTTTTCGGAATATTTCAAGTCATAATTACAGTGAACTTCTCAGCCTAACTGAGTTTATGTTCCGTGGTCTGGAACTAATTGCTTCGGGAAATTGAAGTCCTTCTGGAACTTTCATATAAATACTGAGATCCCCGTAAGATACTTGTTGACCATGCATTTAATAACATTTATCATGAGGGAGTATACCTATTTAAAATCAATCTCAGGTTGCTGAGGAAATACTTGAACTATGAGATGAGTCTTCGAGCTCCCAATCTCATTTTCTCATAAATCATTGTACTATGAGTTGAGTATTCTGGCTCGCAATCTCGTTCGAGCTATGAGATGAGTCTTCTGGCTCCCAATCTCATTTAAGCTATGAGATGAATCTTTTGGTTCCCAATCTCCTTTCTTTCCTTGAGCTATGAGATGAGTCTAGTCTCGTTTGAGCTATGAGATGAATCTTCTCGTTCCCAATCTCATTTCACTCATTGAGTTATGAGATCAGTCTCCTGGCTTTCAATCTCGTTTGAGTTATGAGATGAGTCTCCTGGCTCTCAATCTCGTTTGAGCTATGAGATGAATCTTCTGGTTCCCAAACTCATTTCATTCACTCAGCTATGAGATGAGTCTTCTGGCTCCCAATTCCATTTAAGCTATGAGATGAATCTTCTGGTTCCCAATCTCATTTCATTAATTGAGCTATGAGATGAGTCTCCTGGCTCCCAATCTCGTTTGAGCTATGAGATGAATCTTCTAGTTCCCAATCTCATTTCATTCCTTGAGCTATGAGATGAGCTTAATGTTAGGATAGTAGACTAAAAGTCTCGCTTTTAGCTACATAATTTTATTATTGAATTAATAAAATAGTTTATTATCATTTTATGAGAATCTGCACTAGGGTATTCAATGCATTTAATTGATTGTTTGTCAATTAATTAAAAGCATAAGTCTAATATTCTAATAGTATTCGAGATGGTGTGCTACGGCGCACATAAAGATCATTTCGAAAGTTCATTTAGAATAAAAAAGATAAACGTTCACAATCTAGATGGAAATGGACTAACCATTAGTAAAAGATTGTAGCACAATATATAAGTGATTGGTCTTGATCACAGTAAACAGAGAATAACTTTTGTAGTTATTGTTTTGACTTATTGTGCTAGCACACCCGGCATGTGTTGAACCGGACAAAGTGAAATAATTGTTTCATCACTGTTCATAAATGAAACTGTATTCTTTCTAGTTGATAGTATATTACTTACTCTCTTAATCCCTAGATAATTAACGTACACATTTCCTTGATGATCTCTACTTTGATGTCACAATGAGAGAGATTCCTATATTGATTCAAATGCCCCCCCGGTGCGTTGGGTAGAGACATTAAGAATTAATCATCGAAAGGAATCCACATCTCTGAAATATGGGATTGATAATAACCCTTGAGTAACTTATAAGATTTGTTTATGCCAAGTCCTGGCCAGGTGGATTTCGTATCCGGCATACTCAAATAAGTTAAACGGGTAAGATTCATGAAAAGAAACCATTTAATTTATTTAGCAGTGAATAAATTATTTGGTGGTTATAAGATTTCTTAATGTGTGAAGAATCTAAGTAATGATCGACCGGAGCTTGAATGTAACATTTGAGAATATAAACGGGAGTTCAATAATTATTTGGTAGTGGAAAATAAATAATTATTTAATGATTAATTAAATGAATTCTTTTAAGAGTTTGGATTTAATTAATTATTAGATGCCCGATTTATATTTTCTCCTTTAGTCCCTATTGTAGCCCGTTGGATTTTCTAATTAATCGAGAAAATAAAGTTCAACCAATATTATATATTGGAATTAATATAGCCGAAAATTAAGTCCCCATTGGACTGCAATTTTCGACTATATAGAGTTTTATAGGAGTGGGATTTGTTTCCATGTAATCCTCTCTATGTGTGACTCTAATTCCTTGTGCTATATATAATAGAGATTAGCTTGATGAAAGAGAAGTTTTTTTGGCCACACACTTATTCACGTTCCGGAGATGAGAATAGTTTTCTCTTCTTCTTTTTCTCTAAATTTCTCGATTATAGGTTTAGATTTCTTCAAGTACAAGTCCACCCTGGTAGAAGAATTATTAATCCGGGATATACAATAGAAGACTATAGGTTTTTAAAGCAAACTATTATGGTTATGAATATTTTATTTATGTTTTATGTGAATGGATCCCACTACCTCGTGAGTGGTTACTTTTCGGTTTAATTTCCATCGCCAGATAATAGTTTAAAAAATAAACGGTTAAAACACAATTCATTGTGTTCTCCACCCTCGTAAACCACCATATCATTGTTTTCTGGTTCCATCGTGAATGTTTGGTATGTATTTGATAATTTTGGTGTGTAGGGATTCTTGGTGGGTTTGTGAAGAAGGAGAAGAGGGGGAGATTTTTAAGTCGTGAAATAAGGAATAGAGTTTTCTGGATTTATGAATTTTATTTGGTCTTGCACAAAGAAAATGATTTTTGTTATGAATGCATTCAATATGCATTTAGTGTGGATGTCAAAAACGTAAGAGTTTAAGTGGCTTCATTAATACTTCATGTATTCAATATGCTACTTGAGAACTATAAATAGATGTCATTGTAATGGATCTAAAACACACTTGAATATATAAGAAAGAATAAAAAGAAAAGGTTCCATTATCCTTACATTTGATCTCCCATATTCTTTTTTTACTTGTGTTTCTTTAGTATATTTATAACACGTTATCAGCACGAGTTTGCTCATGTTTTTATTTGAAGTTGGTTTCGGTAATAGACATGCATTTCATGTTTATTGTCACAATTCAATCTCAGTACGAGACATATAGATATATTTCCAACACTTTCTCTCGGCCCTAACTTTTGTTGTTTTTGAAAAATCATATAGCACTACAACTGATTTCATTAATACATGTATATGTATGTGCATTAATATACGTCGTATGTGTATACATGCCTACACTAATAAAATTTGTTTATCCATTTAGCATTTTTTTTTACATATATGCATATATGCTTGTGTATACGTATATATTTGCATGTACTCATAGAATTATTATATTCTTTTTGGCATAATCATTTTATTATCTATTCATGTGTGTATTTTACATGCCTACGGTTTTCTTTTAATGATATCAAACATTTTGATACAATAATTATATTAATTTATTATGCATCAATTAAAATGCTATCTCTTTAATTATTATTTATTTACTTTATTGTTATGCAAATTATCATAAGAACCTGAAGTTCTTTATAGAAAATATTGGCCCGAAGTCTATATCGAATATCAAAGCTTGAAGCTTGAATATATTGAATAAATTAGACTCAAACCTGAAGTTTTGAGTATACATATAATCTAAAGCACTATTAATTTTATGACACAGTGCTATGGCAAACATCACCAAGCTTGAGTTCGCTGCTCTAGATATTTCCAGAAGAAATTATCTAACTTGGATCCTTGATGCTGAGATCCATTTGAATGCGGAAACCATTAAGGATGGTAATGAGGAAAGTGAACAAGATAAGGCGAAATCAATGATTTTTATTCGCCATCGTCTCCACGAGGGCTTAAAATCCGAGTATCTTGGGGTAAAGGACCCTGCTACTCTATGGAATAATTTAAAGGAAAGATATGATCACCAGAAGAGTGTGATACTTCCCAAAGCTCGATATGAATGGATGCACTTGCGTTTGCAAGATTTTAAATCGGTAAATGAGTATAATTCCGCCATGTTTAAAATTGTTTCTCGATTCAGATTATGCGGAGACGATGTCACAGAACAGGACATGTTAGAAAAGACATTTACCACATTTCATGCCTCTAATATGCTCCTGCAGCAGCAATATCGTGAAAGAGGTTTTACCAAACACTCTCAATTGATTTCTTGCCTCCTCGTTGCTGAACAGAACAACGAGCTCTTGATGAAAAATCATAACTCCCACCCAACAGGATCACAAGCATTTCCAGAAGTAAATGCAAATGTTTCATTCCCTGAAGTGAATGCAAACAACTATAATCGTAGGCGGGGTCGTGGCCATGGGCCTGGGTATCGCCGTGGTCATGGTCGACATCAAGATGGTCCAAGAGTTGCACCATACCACCCGAAGTGGAATAAAAATGGTGAAAAACGTGACAAGGGCAAGGCTGTAAATTTGGCCCTCCTAATAATCAAAATGAGAGTTGCCACAGGTGTGGAGTGAAAGGGCACTGGTCACGTGCATGTCGTACTCCAAGGCACCTTGTGGATTTATATCAAGCATCCATCAAGGGAAAAGGAAAAGGAAAAGAAATCAATTTGACTGATTTTAGCAACACCGAGAATGACCATATTGATCCAATGGACCTTACCCATTTGGATGTTGCTGATTTCTTTCCCGCCCCAAGTGGAGAAATTGATGAAATCAAATTTCATGGTGATGATAACAATGATGGCAACAAATAGATCAATCAGGATTGATCAAATATTACATTTATGTTGCATTTGAGTTAAATAATGTTTATCTTTCCATTCCCTAAATGAGTTCGAAATAATTTTGATGTGTGGTTGGTGGTTTGATTGATATAAGAAAACAAATTTTATTATATCTTCTTATATTATTTATTTTATTCCCAAAAAAATGGAATATAATGAGTCCGTGAGCAACCTGAACGATGGAGACATTTGTTTGGTTGACAGTGGAACAACACACACAATTCTTCGAGATCAAAAATATTTCTCGAGTTTGAAATTGGCAAAGGCAAGTGTTAGTACAATTTCTGGTACTACTAAACTAGTTGATGGCTCCGGAAGAGCTAATATTGTTTTGCCTGGTGGAACGAACATTTTGGTCAAAGAGGCTTTGTACTCTAATAAATCCAAAAAGAACTTATTAAGTTTCAAGGACATACGTCTCAATGGATTTCATATCGAGACTATGAATGAGGGGAATATGGAATTTCTTTGTATTACAACCAATATTTCATGCCAGAAGCACGTTAAAGAGAAACTCCCAGTTTTCTCATTAAGGTTGTATTATGCGACTATAAGCGCAATAGAAACAAATATTGTGATGGACCAGAAGTCCAATGATCCGAAACTTTTCTCTCTTTGGCACGATTGACTTGGTCACCCAGGATCGACCATGATGCGTCGAATAATAAATAATTCATATGGGCATACTTTAAAGAACCAGAAGATTCTTTTGCCCCATGAATGTGTGTGCATTGCATGCTCACAAGGGAAATTAATTATAAGACCATCTCCAATGAAAATTAGTAGTGAGGCCCCAACATTTTTACAAAGAATTCAAGGGGATATTTGTGGACCTTTAGATCCACCTTGTGGACCATTTCACTATTTTATGGTTCTATTGGATGCATCATCTAGATGGTCACATGTAAGTCTATTGTCAACACGTATTGTTGCTTTTGCTAGACTTCTTGCTCAAATCATAAGATTACGAGCTCAATTTCCCGATTATCCTATCAAGACTATTCGTCTTGATAATGCCGGTGAATTTTCATCTCAAGCATTTAATGATTATTGCATGTCAATTGGTATTGATATTGAACATTCAGTTGCCCATGTACATACTCAAAATGGACTTGCAGAGTCATTTATTAAGAGATTGCAACTGATTGCTAGACCTTTGCTTTTACGGTCTAATTTACCCACTTCTATTTGGGGACATGCAATATTACATGCTGCTTCATTGGTGAGGATTAGACCAAGTTCATTTCAGAAGTATTCACCGTTTCAACTTGTTTCTGGCCAGCAGCCAGACATTTCTCACTTAAAAATATTTGATTGTGCTGTTTATGTTCCGATTTCTCCACCTCAGAGAACAAAAATGGGTCCACAAAGACGACTTGGAATTTATGTTGGTTTTGATTCCCCGTCTATAATTAGATACATTGAACCCCTGATGGGTGATTTGTTTAAGGCAAGATTTGTTGATTGTCATTTTGATGAGACAATTTTCCCGCCGTTAGGGGGAGAAAGATCCTCGGTTCAAATTGAACGGCGTGAAATTACATGGAATGTACCGTCTTTGTCTCATCTTGACCCACGCACAAACCAATGTGAGAAAGAAGTAAAAAAGGATAATCTATTTGCAAAATATTGCAAATCAATTGCCGGATGCTTTTACCGATATAAAAACGGTAACAAAATCTCATACACCCGCTATAAACACCCCGGCACGGGTTGATGTCCCTGAAGGACAACATGAAAAGATAATGAAACCTCGCATGAAGCGTGGGCGCCCTATTAGCGCAGAAGATAAGAACCCTAGAAGGAAAAGGGTAATAGAAGTAAATTCTCCTGAAGAGAATATTATCTGTGAACAAGAAAGCGCTATGAAAAATGTGACTGATCAGTCTAAAGTACATGATGCCCCTGGAGAGGATCATGAGAAAGAACTTATATCCGAAGAGATATCTTTAAACTATTTGAATACCAGAAAAAAACAAGGATAGAAATAAAGTTGTTATTGATAATATTTTTGCCTATGGGGTTGCAATTGATATTGCAAATGAGGACCCCGAACCAAAATCTGTCGAAGAATGTCTACATAGAAATGATTGGCCAAAATGGGAAAATGCTATTCAAGTTGAATTAAATTCCCTTGAAAATCGTAAAGTATTTGGACCAACAGTCCTAACACCGGATGGCGTAAAACCCGTTGGATACAAATGGGTATTCGTACGAAAACGAAATGAGAAAAATGAAATCGTGAGATATAAAGCACGATTAGTTTCACAAGGTTTCTCAGAGAGACCCGGAATTGATTATGATGAAACATATTCCCCCGTGATCGATGCAATCACGTTGAGATATTTGATCAGTTTAGCAGTCACAGAGAGGCTTGACATGCGCCTTATGGATGTTGTTACTGCATATCTATATGGATCATTAGATAGTGATCTTTATATGAAAATCCCTGAAGGATTTAAAATGCCTGAAGCATTTAAACGAAGGTCTCGTGAGCTATACTCAATTAAGTTGCAACGATCCTTGTACGGTTTAAAATAATCTGGAAGAATGTGGTATAACCGTCTAAGTGAATACCTTGTTAAAGAAGGGTATATGAATAATCCAGTTTGTCCTTGTGTTTTCATCAAAAGATCTAATAGTGGATTTTCTATTATTGCGGTTTACGTGGATGATCTAAATCTTGTGGGAACTCCTGAAGAGCTCACAAAGACCGCAAACTATTTGATGAAAGAATTTGAGATGAAAAATCTCGGAAGGACAAAATTTTGTCTCGGCCTGCAGATCGAGCATTTGTCCAATGGAATCTTCATCCATCAATCAACATATACAGAAAAGATTCTAAAATGATTTTACATGGATAAATCTCATCCTTTAAGTAGTCCAATGGTTGTTCGATCGTTGGATATAAAGAAAGATCCATTCCGCCCTCGAGAAGAGAATGAAGAATTACTTGGTCCAGAAGTACCTTATCTTAGTGCCATTGGAGCACTAATGTATCTTGCAAATAACACTAGACCTGATATTGCTTTCTCGGTCAACTTATTAGCAAGATATAGCTCTGCGCCTACTAAAAGACATTGGAATGGCATTAAACATGTATTACGCTATCTTCGTGGAACAACTGATATGGGTTTGTTTTACTCAAACAATTCAGAACCCCAAATAGTGGGCTATGCAGATGCCGGCTACCTTTTTGATCTACATAAAGGCAGATTTCAGAGTGGTTACGTTTTTATTTGTGGCGGTGCTGCAATTTCATGGCGTTCAGTGAAACAAACATTGGCAGCTACTTCTTCAAATCACTCAGAAATTCTGGCATTGCATGAAACCAGTCGCGGGTGTATATGGTTGAGATCAATGATCCAACATATTCGAGAAAATTGTGGGCTGACTTCAATACGAGATACACCCACAATACTTTACGAGGATAATGCCGCTTGTATTGCACAAATCAGAAACGGCTACATTAAAGGTGATAGAACAAAACATATATCATCCAAGTTTTTCTACACTCACGAGCTACAAAAAAATGGTGATATTGACGTTCATCAGATACAGTCATGCAACAACTTGGCAGATTTATTCACTAAAGCACTGCCAACTACAACGTTCAGGAAGATGGTCCATAGTATTGGAATGCGTCGACTCAAAGATCTCTTGCCGACATCAGGGGGAGCGTGATCATTAACTCTCACACACTGCAGTCTTTTTCCTTCGTCCAAGTTTTTATCCCCTGGGTTTTTCTTGGCAAGGTTTTAACGAGGCAGTGTCTCACGATCGCAAGCTTCACATGGATGTGCACTCTTTTTCCTTTGTCCAGATTTTTCCCATTGGGTTTTACTGGCAAAGTTTTTAACGAGGCATATTCCATTAAGATTGACATCCAAGGGGGAGTGTTATGAATGCATTCAATATGCATTTAGTGTGGATGTAAAAAACGTAAGAGTTTAAGTGGCTTCATTAATACTTCATGTATTCAATATGCTACTTGAGAACTATAAATAGATGTGATTGTAATGGATCTAAAACAGACTTGAATATATAAGAAAGAATAAAAAGAAAAGGTTCCATTATCCTTACATTTGATCTCCCATATTCTTGTTTTACTTGTGTTTCTTTAGTATATTTATAACATTTTTTTTTTAAGATTTTGTAATTTTTATTTGGTTTTAAATTTTATTAAGGATAAATTAGTAATTTTATGTTGGAGATCTTGAACTAATAAAAAAATAGGCTTGCATATATCCGCCGCCAAAATTAATTCTTGAGAATCTCTAAAGCTTGCAAAAGTGTGTCCCTAAACCTACCACAATCAAGACTAACATCTTGATTATCCAAATACACAGACCGAAAACGAAGAAACCCCTTCTTTTGAAGTCCACCAGGATCTCTATAAACAACACTATCATCAGCATATTTCCCTAACAAAGAACTTTCATTCAAACTCACTTTGTACTCTAAGTACCTCAACTTCATTTCTTTCGAAGGAATCCGAAAGTAAGGCTCCGCCAAATTCTCCAAACCAAACGGTACAATTTCGACGACAACTGCGTTATCTGGAAGAAACACCATGTTAGTCAACCCGGCCCCATGCACTCCCATTATTACATCGAACGAATTCACGAATTTTGCGACGAGTGAAATATTCTGCTCGATTTCTCTCACTACAACCTCAAACCCTAACCCTCGAGCCATATTCCCTACTTCGCCTTCGTTTTTCAAGAATCGGGTGTTGTTTCTAGAAACGATTAGCATCCGAGGCCGCTGTTTTGAGGAATAATAGTCGTCGATGGTTTCTCTCTCTAATGAGTACGTGTTGCGAAGGAAATTTCTGAAGTCGTTGATCGAATGGTACGGAAATTCCGAAGGATTAATTCCGAATTCTTTGTGGGATTTTAGGCCGAATAGCAATTTCGGGAAGCACATAACTTGGCTTTTCTTGTCTATGTTTACGACCTCGTATTTGGACAGTTTGTTTAGTATCTCTTTGTATTTGAAAATCCAAGAATAGCGCTTGTCGGTTATGAGAAAGAGCACTGTTCTATTGAAGGGTTGAGAAGTCAAGTAGAGTGGAATTAGCAAATCGGTGAAGTCGTGGAATTGGTTCCCGGCGTATCCTCCGGTGGAGAAAACTACTGCCGGGATGCTGAAATTCCGGTGGCAAATGGGGAATATTCCGGCGGCGTGATGCTTAATGCTCCATTTTTTAATATACTGCATAACGAAAACATCTGCTTTTCGGGCATAGGGTTGTAACGTCCAATTAGAGTGTGAGTCTTCTTGTAACAAGTTTGAGGCTACGAAAATAGTGGATGAGCTTCCGTGGATTCTTATGTCGCCGTTCAATTCGAGTACTTCTGATCTTGAATTGCTCAAGTTGTATATTGGCTTCACTGTAATGTTTGTAAAAGAAAGAAAAAAGTTTAGGGTTACACATGAAATTTATTGTTGTGCCGATCGAATCCGTTCGAAATAAGCAATGAATTTATTATTATAGATTTAAATCTTTTTCAACTCAGAATTCTTCCATCCAAATTAAATTAAATATTGGGAAATCATATTACGAATATATATTCATCATGCTGATAGTAGAACTGGTAAAATTAAACTAAAATAATGATACATACATACAAGTGCAATATATATATAAACTTACATGTCCTTGATGGTTCCTCAATTTTATCAGAGCCTATCAACATTTTGAGTCCGAAAGCCACAGAAACTTCCAAATTTACTGTACAAACAAAGTATCATCACCGCGTACGTAAATCCAATTTTTGTATACATAATATATATTTTTTTTCAAGAATGATTTCGTTATACAGAGATCAGATTTCAAGAATGATTTTTGTAAGTATAGTTCAAGATCAAATGCAACGGATCATGAAAATCAAAATAAATGGCAATTTGCTTAATAAAAAACATTTATAGACTACGTACGAACAGGTTGCCTGAGAATGGTGCAAAAGCTGAAGGTTGTGATGAAGCAAATAGTTAACGCTACACATCCAAGTTTCTTCAGCTCGTATTCACTAAAACTTCTCGAAAAAATGGACTCATCAGAAGCCATAACTTATATAATTAATCGCATCAAATCTCTCGTTGGAACTATATATGATGTCTTCGAGATGTTAACGAATCATGTGCGAAGGAATATTAATTAATGTGTGATTACTAACTTATATGGTATTTCTTGATTATGTTCTTATATATTACTCCTAATTAACTCATACCATTTTCTGCAAAATCATTATCTCATGATGGCCATATATAATAAAACACATCAAATTACGTAGCTCTTGCTACACATGTTTTTTTATGCAATAACTAATTTAATTGGTGATGAGTTATCCGACAATACTTTCTGAATATTTCCATCGATCACATGGTAAATACTTCAACTTTTTTTTCATTTTTTTTTATCGTAATACTTTCTATATTCTTCCGAATTAGATCAAACCACGACAATGACTTGTGAACTGTATAAACACCCCTCACTATTCTAGAAGTTAGTAAGGGTTTTTTTCTTTTTAATTTGTCTTACATGTATCATTATATATATTGAGTTTTGACCATCATAGAAATTGAATTTCAGAAATTAGAAAACAGGAAATGTTTCATGAGCTTTTCAGTACAACTTGAATCGCTACAATTGATGTTTCTATGAGAAAATTAGGATAAAAATAAGTCTTGTTAAATTGGTTATTTTATGTTAATTAATTATGATTATGATAATTCATTTGAATCTCACAATTTTAAAATTTGAGGATAAAATGAGAATGTTGTTTTTCTAAAATATCTTACTTTTAAGTAAAATTGAAATTATATATATTTTTTGTTTGGAATCGTAGGTATTTATTTATGGTGTTCAAAACATGATTCTTTCCCTATTGGAGGCGATTTTCTCCCCTGTGAGAGGCCTTGTTCGTCGTTCTTCGATCGTGATCTTTACTATTATTGATTTGGTGGCTATTGTTATTTCTAATAAGGAATTTTATTATTCATGTTTCTCGCTTTTCCTTTTTTTCGCGTAACCCCTTGTTTTCTTTTCCCACTCATTCAATCTTGTCAGATCCCATCCGGACATGGCAGCGTTGGTATTCGCAGATCGATATTTCCTTACCTCATCTATCTCATTAGCGTCTCAGGTGGAAAAAGGCTTATCCCTCACGACTGAAAAGGAGGAAAGGTTCACCATTAATATACCCCAAGAGATTCCGATAAGGGTTTTAGAACGTAAATCTTGTAAATCTTTTGTGAGCTTTCTAGTGCAACTTGAATCGCTAGAATTGATGTTTATATGAGAAAATTATCTTGAAAATAAATCATGTTATATTGTGTATTTTATGTTGATTATTTATGATAATAGTTTCATTTGAATCTCATACCACTACAAAAAAATGTACTTTTTGTGACAATTTATTGTGACGAAAGTAAAATTCGTCACATCAATAACAAGTTTATATGACGAAATCAGATGTCGTCTCATAAAGTAATGTTTTATGAGACAAAATTGTTTTCGTCACATTAAGTTCGTCTTATGTGACAACATTATAAATTCGTCTTGAAAAGAAATGTGTGACTCATTCCAACGATTGGTGCGCCCGTTTTAGCGATAACATTTAGCTGTTTTATGACAAAGTAATTTCGTCACATTCATTTTTATTGTGACAAAATTACTTTTGTCACAAAAGCAAATAATTTATAATTAAATATAAATTTATCCGTCTGTTGTTATTTTTCTCTCGCCATTTTCCTTCCACTCCCTCTCTCGTTTCGCTTGTCGCCTCCGCCATCTCCGCCAGCGTTTCGCCTGTCGCCTCCGCCACCACCGCCAGCCTTCCGCCGCCTCCGTCACCACTAGCCTCTCAATCGATTCAAGTAAGGTAATTTTGTTGTTCTCAATCTCTAACTCTAGCCTCTCTACCTCTGCTCATTTGTCATTTTTTTTCTCTCCCAATCTGCAATCGAATGTTAGGATTTTGGTTAGAAGTGCATAAACTGGAGTTTTTGAGCCTCTACATCTACACCGCTATCATTTTTCTTCTCTCTAATTCTGAAATCTAATGTTAAGGTTTTGGCTAAAAGTTCGTAAACTAGGTTTTTTTCCTCAAAATTAAATTAAGGATATCTAATTAAATTTTCAAAATTCATTGAAGAATTCTTCGGTGTTTGAATCTAAATTAGGTTTTCTGATTCAGAATTATGGAGTTTTCTGGTATGGTGCTTCAATGGAAGTGTAATAATGAAGCCCTAAAGGAAGAAATGAAGAGTGAAACGAGCATAGATAAAAATTGAAGTGCATAGATGGAATCCCCCTGCTCTTGTTTACTATTAATTAATTCTCTTTCGCCCAAATACTTTTGTATTCTTCTTTGTTGGTTCATCTGCTTCGCTGGTGTCCGTTGGAATCGGCATTGGCTTTACTGACTATCTCTAAGTTATTGTATGAATATACTTATGGTTTATTTATATGAATTTTTGGTTTGTTTGATTGACTAATTAAGATGAACCAAGGATTAAAAAGCGCAAAAGCAAGGAAGATGACAAAAAACACAAATCTCACAAAAATTTCCAAGCGCCATTGAGAAAGGTATTTTCCAATACCTGAATTCCATTTAAATTGGGTTAATATGATATTTGTTAAAACCTTGGCATACAAAAAATACCTCTTCAGCTAAATAATGGTGAATTAACCAACGGTACGAAGATAAAGAAGAAAGAACAGAGGGTGAAGGCTAAAGAAGAAAGAACAGAGGGGGTAGGTGAAATGTTAACCGTTAATACACGCGCCTATTTCTCTTATTCAAATTCCAAGGTAATGATTTTTCATTTGCAATCTGTTGAATTTCGATTTGGTTTTCTTCTTTGTTGTAGATAATTTGATAAAGATTGGGCAATTTCTATCCCTAATTTATAGCTTCAGATTGATGGGTTTATCTGTAATTTTCATTTACAAGCTTCAAGTATGTACATTTAGGGATGACAATGGGTACGGGTTTGGCGGGTCTTGGACCTGGAACCGACCTGTTTAGGGCGGGTCTGGGTCAGCTAAATGGTTCTGAGTCGGGTAATGGGTTTAAGTATATATATATATATATATATATATATATATATATATATATATATATATATATATATATATATATATATATATATATATATATATATATATATAATTTCGGATTTCATTTATCAAACTATCAATTTTCATCTTGTCTATTCTTGTTTACCTATTTTCACTATTTTATTTTTTGAATCTCATTTCTCGTGAGTAATATTTATCACTTGTCGACCACCGCTTATTGTCTTGCATTTTGAATTTTACTTATTATCGAAGTTAAATATAATTAATTGTAATTTTATTGTTCATGTTATATCACTTGTAGAGATTTTTTAAAATATTGTATTTTAGTATTGAGATTATTTCGTAAAAATATACAACCAAAATGTTATGAAAGTCAAAAAATATTAAACTTTTTGTATATTAACGGGTCTAGCAGGTCTGGCCGGTCAGAACCGTTTAGTTAGGATTTGGGTTGGGGCGGGTTTTGGGTCTAAGATAAAACGAATTGGGGCGGGTCTTGGATTTATATATTTTTCATGGGTCCGGTCTTGAGTTTAGACAAACCCGGTCCAGAACCGACCCGTTGCCATCACTACGTACATTTGACCATGAATCAGCCCAACTAGGATAAGATGATCAGCATGTTATTGTAAAAAATATATTACTTTTTTTTTTGTCTTTAAAATAATTTTACAGTCTTGTATTTTATTGACTAACTATTCAATAAAATTGTTGACCATATTCAAAGTCAAATATAAGAAACTAAAAGAACACAAACTTGAAGGTTAATCCAAATGCGTTATAGGTCATTGACAATCTATTCCTTGATAATAAGTAGAGCCCGTTCTGTGTGGAGGTGAAGAAGACGGGGTCACCTAAGGTTCACACATATTATTGCAAAATTTACGATCCTAAATATTTTTATATACACTTTTATATAAAACGATATATATATATATATATATATATATATATATATATATATATATATATATATATATATATATATATATATATATATATATATATATATATATATATATATATATATATATATATATATATATATATATATATATATATATATATATATATATATATATATATATATATATATATATATATATAGAGGGCCCGACATTTTCGGGGCCCTAAGCGTATTTTTTAAAAATAATTATTTTATGATTAATACTTATTTAATTTGATAAAACAAACAAAAATAAATATATTATGACATTAGTGAATGAGGATAAAAATGCATAAACCTACACTAAATATCATTGAAATTTATTTATATTTATTTATTTATTGATTATTATTATTATTATTAGGATAAACTTCAATTTACTTACCTGAACTATACCCAAGGTATAAAATATCCCCATGAACTTCAAAATGAATCAAAACAGCCCTTGCAGATTTTGGGTCAACGTTTAAAACCGTTAAAAAGGTAACACCGTTAGTTTTTAAGTGGTTTTACATTTTTGCCCTCCAATCTTTTTTTCTTCTTCCTTTTCTTTCTTCTTCTCCTTCCGTTTCTTTCTTTTCTTTTCCTGCTGAAATTTTGTAACAGAAACCCAGAAATTTGGTCCTCAAATTAAAAATCTCAAAACCTTCAAATTTCTTCTTCTTCAAATTAGGAATCCCATAATTTTTTTTTCTTCAATTGGCTAACAACTTCATAATCCATCCAAGAAGTAACAAGAATCTCATAACCTTCTATTCTACCCACACAATCAACCAAATCAATTCTCCTCGGTCTGCCACTCCACCACTCGAATTAAATCTCGAATTTTGCTTGAAAAGTCCATACAGTAACCGCAAGTGACATAGGCCGTGGAAAGAGACGACGGCGACCTGGACTGTGAAATGGGGCGGCGAAGACGATGGCGGAGACGGCGGTGGCGGCTAAGCAAGAAAGAGGCGGCGGCGACGCGGCGGAGTTTCTTCCGATCAGCTTCATCATCGGGCTGCACACGACGAAGTTTCCTCTTCTTCGATTTCCTCTGTGAAAATCAATTTTCTCTGAGTTTAAAATTTCTCGAAATAGATTTGAAATTGATGATTGGGACGTCGTGCATTTTGGTGGCCGGACAATGAACTGAGGAATTTCTTTTTTTTCCAACTGAGGAGGAAGGGGTATAGAGGCCGGTGACGGAGGTAGTCCTGGATTTTTTTAGGAAATTGTAATTAAGTCCTTGATTTATTCCGAAATTTAACATAAATTGCAATTTGGCCTTTATTATCTTTTGCAATTTACTTGTAAACAAATATATTGAGCAGAGGGTAAACATGTCAAAACAATAAAACAGATGGAATGATAGTAATAATTCAAAAAAGTCAACACGCCACATCAGCAATTGTGGACGGATATTTAACGGAGGGGTTGTTTTGGTTCACTTTGAAGTTCAGGGGGTATTTTATACCTTGGGTATAGTTCAGGTAGGTAAATTGAAATTTACCCTTATTATTATTATTATTTTTTTTTTATAAATTTATTTGAGTTGCACCATAAGTTATGACAAAAAAGACGAATTATTTCTCTCTTTTTTTTCCCTTTAATGATGGATAGTAAAATATTTAATTTGATGCAGTAGGATTTTTTGTTTTTCATTCCCATTGCTTAACAGAAAATGTCAATTAATTTGAGCCGGATTGAAAATACACCCTAAAATCCAATTAAATATTGTGATTTATAAAAAGTTCATTTTAAATTACTAAAAACACAAGACTATATATATATATATATATATATATATATATATATATATATATATATATATCAATGTTGTTGATGGGTAGTCAACGTTGATCGTCGGCGGTCAATGGTCGAAATTAATTAAATTGTGAAATTGAAGATTGAAAAATAAAATTTGGGTTGATGGAATTTTAAGTAAAAAAAATTAATTTTGAAAATAGTTTAAGTTGGCACTAATTTTTGACATAGGTTTGGCCAAATATGAGCATTGCAGATCTAGATTCTAAATAATATTAAGTCCAATTTTATGTATTCCGCATTTCAACCCTTATCTGTTTTCTTATCAATTTAACAAATTAATTTTTATTTTCTTTGAGGGGAAAAATAGAAACTACTATTAGGCATTAATAGCCAATTGAACAGAAAGATAGTCGCCTTCCTCCGAGTTTACAATTTCAAAATGAGCAATAGAGTGGGCAAAGCTATTCCCACTTCGTTTAACAAAACGAAAAAGACGTGTATCGAAATAATGGAAAAAAGACCGACACTCATTAATCACTTCAAGAAAACCTCCTTCAAAGAACACCGACTTCCGATCCATTCATTTTCTTTAGCTATCATTATCGTGTTGAGCACCGCTCTGGCTTCTCTGTCTACAGGTCTCGGCCGCCCAGTTCATTTACGAACATTCCACCACACACATATCCCATTTGAGTGTCCAATCCGTTAAAAATATGTTGCCGATGATATTATGGCGGCCAAATCTGATTACTTCCACTCTAGTACCTCATGCATCAATTGTTTCATTTTCATTCTTCATCTCTATAACCGTTCTCATTATCATCTCTTGCTGCATAAATTGGTTAACTTCAACGCAATATTTTTAAGAACAGATGGAATATTCCCTTATTATAATTAATTTGGTAAATTATGACTTTTTCAATAAATAATAAATTTTGTAATTTAAAAATAGTATTTGCAAACAAGAAAAAAATATAACTTATAAAAAATTAACTTAAAAATATATTCTTACAAAATATTAATTTATATTAACTTAAAAATAATCATTTATTTTGTGGATGACTTTAATTTAGAAATGCATTTAAATAATTACAATGATATTTACATATATATTCTCTATCAAAAATTTATTTACATTGTCTTTTATCTTATGTTAATATTTAAAGTAGTTCAATTATAGATGTTTTTCTAGTATTTATTAATTTATTATATTTTATTACAAATAATTATAAGAATAAAATATTCCGTTAAAGTTAACTAAATTATATACAAAGGATTATATTGAGATATGTTGCAGATTTGAAGGATGATAATGAGACAATAGAAACACGAGAGACTAAAGTGAGACTAAATAGTAAGATGAGGGATTATTTTGTAGTATTCACTAAAATTAAAAGAATTTGGCTGGTACCAACTGTATTAATTTATAAATATTTAATTGTATATTAGAGTTACGTACTTCTTAATACCATTTACCCTTAACTATGGGGTGTGTAACATTTATACCCTTCAAATTCAAATATCAAATTAAATGTAACACTTACCTGTTCTATTCATTAAAAAATAGGGATTATTAGTGAAAACCTCCTCACTTAAATGGATAAATGGAGATAAATCCCATCCCTTTTTCAATATTAGTGAGAACCCCCTAATTTATTTAATTAAATAAATACTTAACAAAATTTATACTAATATTCCCAATTTACCCTTTTTACCAGATAATATATTATTTTCTCTCTTCACCCAAACCGTAAAATTCATTCTCTATGATTTCACGATGTGGAAGAAAACATGGCTAGGGCGGCGCCGCCGCCAGAACAAGGATGAACTGCGGTTTTTTCGATCTCCCATTTTTCTTTATGCGGTGAGTGCAGATTTGCTAGTGTTTGTTTCTTTTTCTTTTTCTTTTTGTTTTTGTTTTTTCAATTTTTGGAAGCATTCCTATAATCCTCGTCGGAAAACTGCCTCCAGCGCTGTAATTGAATCAATCGACCCCGAGGAGGATAAAAAAACTTTGGGCTGCATCTTCATGGAGAATCGCGACCGCAGACGTCGTTAACAAAAGCTTTGTTCGTTATATTTGGTGGCCATCAAAGGCGTTGGAATCGACTATGGGAGACCCTTCGTTTTTTTTTTTTTTTTTTTTTTTGTAATGGCTAATCCCTCTCTACCTCTACCTCTCCATCGTCGGATCTGGTGACATCGCTCTGCTCCGCCGCAACCATTATTTAGAAAAACAAATCGGAGATGTTTTTGTTGCTGGGTATCTTTTGCAGAAATATAGTTGTTTTCGTTATTCTGCTATTTTGTATAGTTGTTTTTGTTATTATGCTATTTTGTATAGTTGTTTTTGTTATTATGCTATTTTGTGTAGTTTTTGCGTTATTCTGCTATTCTCTTAGCTTTTTTCGATAGTTTTTAGTTGTTTTCGACATTCTTAGTTGATTTTCGATGCAATCGAATTAAGAATATGACATTGGGTTAGAATAGCGACTCATTTAAGATGTAATCGTCATTGTGATAATGCAATTGAATTTAGTGTAATTCAGGTTGCTCGATTCATAATGTGATTTAAGTTTTATGTTTGTAGTTGTGTTTTCTTTTCATTTCTCTTTTTCGGTAAAATTTCGATTATTGTCGCTTCGTTGATGTAATTTTGCATGCGTATGCAGGGTATTGCCGATGCTGTCAGGCCCTCAACAAGACGTAACGGAACAACAAGAAAAAATTGGATTTTTTTTTTTGCATTGCGATTTTGTTGGATTTTATAGTAGATTGCGCTTGAATTTGGTCATTTTTTGTAGTTGTTTCCGATACATTTAGTCGTCTTCGATAATTTTTTAGTTGATTTCGTTAATTTGTAGTTGATTATATCTTTATAAGCCTATAACTGTAAGCAACTATTTTTTGTAGACAACTATTTTTTTAGTTGTCTTAGAGTTTTCACTAATTTTATAGTTAATTATGGAAAAAAACTAAAACTTTAAATAAATAAAAAAAATGAAATTATAGTTGATCTTGGAAATATTGTAGTTGTTTTCGAAATTTTTTTGGTTAATTATGAATAAAAAAAAGTGAAAACTTAAAAAATATGAAAAAGAATTATAATTTTTTTTATTAAAATTTATTATAATAATAATAATTATTATTGTTTAAATAAAAAAACGAAAATTAAAATTATATGAAAAAATAAATGAAAAGGATATGGGTCATGTGTAGACTATAATAGTGGGGAGGATAAATGTGGAATAACACAAAAGATGGGTTTAGCACTAATAAGAAAAAAGTAATTGGATCCATCCTTATTAAAAAAAGGACAAGGGTTCTCACTAATAGCCCCTTAAAAATATTAAAATAATTGACAATAATATAAAAAATGACATAAATAACCTTAATGAAAAATATAAATGCACTACGTCATAAGTGCTTTATATATGTAACTACAATATATTTTAAATATATTTTTTTTATTTTAGTTTCTTTTTGACATAAATGTTTTTTAAAATCTTATATTACTATTTCTAGTTAACATTTGAATTTACTTTGTTTTATTTTTAATTTAATTGTGTTAGAAAATGATGATAATTTCTAATCTTAAGAAACCGAGATATTAAAATTGAAATAATTAACAATAATATTAAAATAATATATTTTAATATTAAAATTTAATTAATCAACACGAGGTACTAACTCTCTTAATGAGTGTTGGTATTGTTGAAATGATCAATCCGATGTCGGAAATTAAAATAGTCAAACGTATTTTTTTATTTTATATATTAGTTACAAATAATAATTTCTAATTTAAATAACATAAAATATTATGAATAAGTTAATATAATTATAATTAAATATAAAAGTATATTAATCATGCACTGAATAATAAATCTATTTGACAACTTTTATTGAAGGGGATAAATGTCTTTTTTGGTATTATTAATTACTTTGTTTCGCTAAAAACAAATTAAAAAAAATCTTATTTTCACAAGAGTCACAATTATGCTTAATTAATATAGAGCAACCCACCCTAACGCCAACTTGATACTAATTATGAAAGAAAAAAATCATACTCAAACTTTATAAAGAATGTGAAAACTAACAAGCATTATAAATAGGGGTGTACATTCCTTCCATTTGAACGCATCAACTTATAAACAATAAACCAACACATATACAGTAGAACCTCGATAAATTAATACCCGATAAATTAATAACCTCGCTTAAATAATAAATTTTCTCGGTCCCGACTCGGGGACAACGTGCTAAATTAATAATTCGCTAAATTTATAAGATAATACACATTCGAAAATTTTAAAAAGCCCCACATAATATAGAAATTAATAATGCATAAAAATAATTCTTAAATCACATGGTACAATACATATTTATAAAACTTCTTAACATGGTTAGAACTTCTTGTATAGTTGTCTCATAACTCAAAAGAAAATTGTTCAATACCATTTCTGTTTTAAGAGCTTTCGTTCGTGAAAAGGGCTCTATAGTTCATTGAACTAATGGTACAGTGAATAATATACACGTAAAAAAATAAAAATAAAATATATTTATTGAAAATAATAATAAAAATAATTCCATAAATTAATAAATTATTAATTAATGTATAAATTAATAATTATTAATTTATCGATAAGTTAATATTTCGCTAAATTAATGGGATTTTGATGGTCCCAACTGTATTAATTTATAGAGGTTTAACTGTAGTATATATATTGTTCTAACTATAAAATAAAAAAAAATAAAAAAAAATCAAATGGCTTACAACTGTGCATCCGCCCTTTTCTTGATCGCCGTCCTCTTTGCCGCCACCTCCAACCCACTTGCCAACGGCCAAGTGCTGACTGTGCGCGGCCTCACCGTCAGCGGCTCACTCTGCTGCACCCCGACCGGAAACTGCCCGGGGCAAGGCATTCCGGGAGTGGGTGTGAACCTTAATTGCACCATTTTCGGTGTTTCCACAATTGTTGGCCGAGGCATCACCGGTGTGAACGGATCTTTTAACATAACTGTTCCGGCAATAACCGGGCTTATCCTTGCCCTACCTACGCTTCCATGCGTTGCCACTGTGCAGCTTCCATTGAGCCCCGTGCTGTGCCCCGTGCTCAATGCCACTACCGGAATTCTTGGCGCGACTGTGAATTCTGTCGGGACGCTGTTTACTTCAGTTTTCGGGTTGGTTCGGGCTGCTACCATCGGGGTATTTATCAATCTTAGGATTTGATATAAAAAGCTAATCCGATATAAATCATTTATATATATATATATATATATATATATATATATATATATATATATATATATATATATATATATATATATATATATATATATATATATATCCATATCCTCATGTAAGCTTTTTTATTTATGTTATCAAATAATGCAGAAACGAGTTAAACCTTAAATTGTTGGGTTTTTTTTTTCAATCTTTTTCATTTTATGCATTATTGTTTTTATCTTTCTCCGGAGAAGTAAAATATAAAACATGTATACTTCAAGAATATTGAATATTGACAGCAAACTTCTAAAATTAGATGAAAATTGACAATGAACTTTAAAAGCTGGTTCATAATTAAATAAAAATTTGATAGTAAACTTTTGAATTTTTCACTGGACGATGAACACGTCCGCGTTGTTCACATTCGTACCGACGACAAATTGTTCTCATATACTTTGAACTAATAAAAATACGAGGTATCTTGATTGAATGAAGGATTGAAGGACTTTCTCAAAAAAAAAAAACATCTTGAATTTAATCTTGCATTTTAATTAGACTCCATTTGGATTCTATAAATAGCTGACTATGGAGTCATCTAGTTAATATAGACATAAAAGTGTTATTCTTATAGATTTGGATCTTCATAATTAGGGTTATAAATGAACTTTGTTTTGAATATATATTGAAGAATGTCTATTCAAGTTTGTTAGAATAACTTTTATCAAGCTTTCAAAATTGTCTTTGAGCGTGACTTGATAATCAACCGACTAATCGAGTTCACTTGATCAGCTTTAATGAAGCCAAAACAGGAGGGGGTATTTGTAATTACCCAAATAGGAGGGGGGTTTTCGTAATTTTACCACACCTCAGGGGTGGTTGTAATTTACCTTATATAAAATATCAAGTTTATATACAACATGAATAAATGTTTGGCAACCCTTGAGTAACCCTAATTCAGTGTCAACTTACGAGCACCCACTTATGCATGCCGATATCACAATACCGTTTACTGATGAGATGCAGTACACATACACTAAGTGCTAGTCTCTTAATGGGAATGACCGATATCCTCATTGGTGGCGTAACCCTTCGACTAGGAACACATTTAATAGTTATAATACTTAAGTAAATATCTCACGATCCTAACGATCAATTACTAGTACTTGTAATACCTGTAAGGACTAAATCTATACTTGTGACAAAGCGACAAAGATATAGAATGCCAAGGTGTTTTATCATTAATACGAAAAAGGTTTGTTTATTACAATAATAAATGGAAAGACCACAGCCACAAGTTGGCTTGTTGGCCACCTACTCTAACATTCTTCACTTTCAAACTCAAAATCTGGCGCCAACAATATCCCCCTTTGCCATAGATTTGGTCCGAATTCCATGTTTAACAATAACTCCCACTGCAGACAAGATTTACTCCCCCTGCAACACAGACTGTTAGGACAATAGAAGTTGCAACATGTACATATTATAACACATTAAGTTCCTGCAACACAAAGTAAGCACATGACACAAAATATCAGATAACCAAGACACTACCCGAACTGGCGATAAATAAGACTAACTATTACAGTTCCAAATAAAATAAGAAATGCAAATAGTTCAAAAAACCAAAGAGCAAATAACAAGCAAGTAAATTGTTTTTCAAGAAATCTACGCTCAGTAATCATAGCCGGAAAACAAGTTTTCATCATCATAAGGGCTTGTGGGATGTTCTTGGTGGAAATCTTCTTGGTGGTGGTTTCCTTCTTTTTACCCTTTTCCTTAGCAGCTGTGGACTGTTGGCTACTCATTAAAGCATCTCCTTGAGAGTGGCATCGTTTGCTGGGGCATGAGGAGTTTTTGTTACTTCACCTTTCTAACCGTACTGTGCCAAAGTGTGAAACAATTGAGCCTGTATAATAGCCAATCTCTGAGCTAACTGAGCATGTATAGTCTCCTGGAAGTTGGTGAAGTCATCTTTGAAGACACCAGCTTCGTGGGATACAATGGAAGCCACCGGAGTAGAGACGTGGACACTTTTCTTAGCCTTGAGGACCTCATGCAGCACAGAATAGCCTTCTGAGGGAAGATTAGCAAAATGTTCTCCCAACACTTTGTGGTGAATGGTAATATAACGATCAGGTTAATCCAACATAGATGCAGAACTAGTTGACATGCCTTGTTGACACATAAGTTGGTAGATCAATGAAGGAAAGGGCAGAGATTCACGCACTGCTCTGAAATTAGCAATAGCCACAATATGACCAAATATCAATTCTCGAATATAAATTGAAAGATCATGAGTCACACAGCAGAGAAATTCAGCCTGATTCTTACGCAAAGTGGCATTATGAGTGGTAGGAAACCAATTATACTGCCCAATTTTAAAAAGAACAGAATATAGTTGAGTTAGCTTGGAGGCATGAAAACCAGTTTTTGGTGGTGGCCACTTCTTGAGCACATTAGCAGAGAGCACATTAGCTAGAGTATCTTTGGAGATAAGAGGACTTAACAGTGTCTTTATTTTTGCATTTGTAAAACTCATTGATCAACTCAAGAGTCACATAAAATATTTTTTCCATCAACTTTCTCATATCGTGTAGACCCAACAACTCAGAATCTATCAGTAAGATTGGCGTATAATTCAACCACCACAGACTTGTCATCAGGCTTGGCACTCACCACTGTACCTAACAAACCCTGAAATTTCAACAACCTAAGAATCCTAGAAATTTGTACAAGATAGAAGCTTCTCGAGATTACACTTACGCAGACGCATGCTCTCCCAACTTTCCTTAGCTAGTTCAGAATAAATTAAAGAGAGTTGAGAAGGGATTACCAACAAAGATTTTGGATCCCGCGGACGATTCAGATGACTCAGATCTGAGAAGGTTGTCATTTGTAGACACAACAAGAGTGTGCTCTAAGTAGGAGTTATTTCCACCGGAGTCGGATGACTCATCTCCCTTAGCAAATTTGCTCTCAAGCTTCCTGCGAGAACGACGCACACATGCAGGCTTGAACTAACCTCTTTCATCTCCACAGCATCTTCATTGCCAATAGTTTCATGTTTCGACTCAGAGTGTTCCTCTGCACTTAGATTTATTTGAGGCATGAGTGGATGAGAACTTTTAAAACTATTGGTAAAGAATGGTTGTTTATGAGATTTGTGAAGAGAGCAAAAATACATAATGAAGATTTATTTGAGACATGAGTGGGCAGGGAGAACGAGTTGACAATATGAGTGACAATTATGGATAACGTATCTCCAAGTCTTTTATGTCAACCGTCCAACGTTGTCCGCTCATGCACATAAGCAACTACTTTATCCAAAAGGAAAGGAGTCGGGAAGAGGGTACACGCCATTTTCACATTTTCCTTTGAGTAAGATAGCCCCCGTGATATTATCCTTCACAAGAAAATGAAAGTGGTGAAATTCAATAAAGACATTATGTTGTTTGGTGAAATAATGGACATATATCAAATTCTTTTTTATACTTGGAACAAAAAGAGTATCACATAGATTAAAAGTTTGATTATGATAAAAGAGATTAACTGAACCCATGTGCAAGACAGGCAAACCTGAACCATCACCGAGGACGACTTCATCATTGCCAGTGTATTCAAAGTGAATAGACATGTTTGATAAGTCTGAAGTGATATTATGAGAGGCTGCGGAGTCCACAAACCACTTCTTATCTTTTGCAAATGTGGTATAATTTGTTGTGGGCTTGTGGCCTGTAAATTAGATTGCAACTTTGAGCAATATATTGTCGTATGGCCAATTGTGTCACAAAATTGTCACTTGGGATTGTATTGAGTTTTACGGTAATTATTTCGAGGTTTGACTTGGCCAAAAAAACCACGCCGAGAAGTGTCGCCGTTTGTATTACATGAATTCCTAAAAGATTTTGGATTGAGTGAAGTTTGGTGTTGCTACAAGAGATTGAGCAACGGATTTCATTCGCTGTAGATAGTTTTCGTATCCAACTAGCATGTCGTGCAATTCTTCAAAGGTGAGGGATGATTCTCGGAAGCGGATGGGAGCAAGATGACCTCACGGTATTCAAGTCCTTGGCCATTGAGGATATAGAGTGTGACAATTTCATCGGCGAGAACCATGACGGTGTGAAGATATTCCGTAACAGACCGGGGACCACAATGGGACATGGTGAGCTCCTCATATAAATTGCATAACACGAGTCCTGGAGCGATTGGCGTAAAGTTGGATCAGCTTTGTCAAAGCACCATGACAAGTAGGTGTTCGGGCAATCAACGGACTGATTGAAGGAGTTTAATTTAGGTGACGATGATTTGAGGAGATATTTCAATTGCGGAAGAAGGTTATTTGTTGGAGACTGGCTCAATTGATACCATAGAAACTAAAGACTATTGCTATATTAAAATAGAAAACTCAAATTTTATATTCTCACGAGTTCTTACAAAATTTATACGATTGCAAAAATTATTTTTTTGAAATAAAATTGTTACAACAATCAAGCTATATATGTTGAAAGTTTGCTTCTGAAAATCAACAGCAAATGCCTTGTGAGTGGACGCGAGATATCAGCTGCAAATTAGCTTATATTACTGTTGTGAATCCGTCTTTGTTACTAAGGTACATGATTCTCTAGTAAGAGTGTCTTGCTAGGGGTAGAAATCCGATCGAAAGTAACGCTTTCGGACAAAATTAAATATTTTTTTGTTTTCAGAGTGAAACTAATTCTAATTCAGTTCGAAAAAAATACGAAAAAATGTTAAATGTCGTAATTTTGATATAGGAAAGAAAAAACTTCTTCGGATCAGAATATGTGGAATTTTTTAAAACAATATATATATTTATTCACGTATATTACGAAATAAATAATAAAATTGATATTTTAAATTTAATATTAAAAAAACTTGAAATTTTCGAAATTATTTTCAGAGAAATCAAAATCCCATTCCAATTCCGATCTGAAAAGTCGAAAATCAAAATTTTTGGAATTCAAATTGAAAGCGCTGTTCCAAATTGTAAATTGTTGAATGGAAATCGACGGAAATCAGAAATTTTATTTTAATTTCCACCAATACGGTCTTGAGTGTACTATAAACTCAATTTTGATTCTAATGCGTGAAGCCCAAATAATAGAGGCCACTTGTAAGCTTTAAGTCATCTGTCTGGGCTGGCCCAGTTAATTAGTTTCAACATCAGAGAAAAAACTTTTTTAGCCCATCTATCAATATAAAAGACAAGATAAAAATTCTCTGGAGCAGTAGCCAGAATGCACTACAAAACAACCCCACAACATTGGTTTAAGTCAAGTAAACATATTTAAAAAAAACCGTGATAAGCAAAATTTGCATCAAATTCTTCTGTGTTTTCATTTTAGGTTGCATGAAATGCCCATTTTGTTAAAAGTTAACATCATTAACTATTGAGGAGATTTTATGCAATATTTTTGTAGCATAGAGGGATTTGGTGCATGTTTTTTGCAACACAAAATTATTCTTTTTTTATTAAAAATTAAAATTATTTTATTAACATTAATTCGAATAAATTTATTAATTTACAATATGAAATCAACAAATAATAATAGAGATGGGAAGTGAAACCCATTTTCAAATTATTTATATTTATTTTACATATAATTGAGATAGAATAAATTATATATATATATATATATATATATATATATATATATATATATATATATATATATATATATATATATATATATATATATATATATATATATATATATATATATATATATATATATATATATATATATATATATATATATATATATATATATATATATATATATATATATATATATATATATATATATTATTTTAATATTATAAATACATATTCTAGAAAAATCAATTTTATAAATACATTAACAAATTATATTGTATGGGAATTAAAAAAAATAACTGGAATTTGAAAAAACAAAAACTGTGTTTAAAACAAATACTCCAGCCCAATTTTTTTTAATATTGAAACTCAAAAAAGGTGTTTCGATTTTTAAATGAATAAACTAATTTTGCATAAAACCCCATGTGTTGTAGAAAACATGCACCAAATACCACTATTTTACAAAAAAAAAGAAATTTGCATGAAATCCCCTCTATAGTTGATGGCGTTAACTATTAACAGAAAAGGGGATTTCATGCAAAGAAAAACGAAACATGGGGGGATTTACGCAATAAAACAAACACAAGGGGGTTTGGTGCAGATTTTACTTAACACAAGGGGTTTTCATGCTGTTTACTCGGTTTAAGGCCGGGAGTTAGATATTGGTGGAAACTTTTTTCTTTTTTTTTAGAAGCATATTGGTGGAAACTAGGGGTGTAGATGAGCCGAGCCAGCTCGTGAGCTCGGTGAGCCGGCTCGACAAAAGACTGAACTTGAACTTGCTAGGGTTTTTTTTTTAAATATAATTAATATAAAATAAATAATAAATTTCGTATAAATAATTAAAAAAATAAATTACATGTCATTTTTTATTTAGAAATTTATTATTATAATTTATAAATTATAATAATAAATTTATAATAATATTAATAAATAAAAAGAAATACACATAATGGCTCAGGCTCGAGCTCGTTAATATGTATTCGAGCTCCTAGTGGAAACTATAATTGCACATATTTCTTAGTAAGAGAAATACATGAAAACACTTTTGGGAATTCTGCGTAGTTCAAAAACACAAAGCTCACATTTCAAAGTGTACTTGGTTCGAAACCACACAATTGACACAATCAACAAAAATAAGTTGTACTACTACACTAAGGAAACAGCATCACATTGAAATGACAATTGAAATCAAAATATAAAAAGCAGGTGGACTTATTCACTAAGTCCTAAGAAATAATAACACACTGAAATTGCATACAAGGACAGTTGGAAAATCCTAAGTGAAAGAAAGAAAGACGAACCAAAAAAAAAAAAAAAAGATTTACCGAAGAACAAGAACAACAACAAGAAGAACAAGAACAACAACAACAACAACAACAACAACAATATTATTCGACAAGAATTGCTGATGAACCTGCGCTCATCTTTGGGACAAGAAATGCTGATGAACCTCCACTACTCATCTTTCGGACTATCTTCTTAGTGAAATGAATTGTATGGGCCATCACGAGAAGAGTCATCAAGCCGATCCACACAACTATGGTAATCCCTATAACATTATCAAGTGTTCGATTTTTGTTGGGCGTCAACGCTACTATAGAGACAACATAAGCAAATGCAATAGTTGTGATTGCAACCCACGTGATCACTATCAGAATCCACATATAGAATCTTCTCCTTATCGGCAATCCACTCACCAAGAGCAATATAATGCTCAGAGACGAAACGAAACTGAATGTCGTAATGATACAAAATCTCGTGTATCCGCGAGGGTGCTTAGTTGCATATATGGAAAACCCCGCATATTGAGGATTGGGCAAAGGGTTTCCTTGATCGTCGCGTAGTTTATCATCTTGCCAGACTCCGCCTGGTGGGTTGACTCCAACTTGAAAAGCCATTGATGCGGTGAGAGAAGCCACAACCATCAGTGCGCTTTTGTGCTTCTCGAGCCATTCAAGTTGCTGCTTCATCATCCCATTCCAGCTATTGTCCTTCTGCAATTCTGGAGTGGAAGAAGAAGCCAAGTCCGGCTGAAGACTATTATTATTATTATTTGTCTTCAAGTTTAATTCCAGTTCCTCCAGCTTTTTTAAGTGACTCTTCGATTTCCATGTCTCTCACATCCCTTCTGCTTTGAATCAAAACGTCCACCGCTGTTAGCCCGTTAAGATTCACCGCATTCACTTCAAATGCAGGCACATTCAACAAGAAGTTGATCGTCTGTATGTTTAAATATCAGATTGTGGTGCGTCAGAAACTACATTTTTGTGGAGTACAAACTAGAGAACATTCCACGGAATCTAGAAGATTACGTTGAATTTGACACCATAAGAGGTGGTTGTAATTACTCAAACAAGAAGACTTTTTTCGTAATTTGACCGTATGAGGGAGTGACCGTAATTTACCCTAATAATAAAAAAAATAAAAAATAAAGTATGAGATATATGTACGTATGTATACCTCAACTTGCTTGTCTGCGACAGCTAAATGAAGGAGTGTATTTCCATCACCATCTTTAGAGTTTATGAAGTTAGGATGGGCTAAAGCAGTCTCCACCATAAGCTTAAGTGGCTCTAGCTGGTAGTGTTTGACGCATAAATGAAGGATGTTTTCGTCTCTATACACCGTCATTTGTGCCGCTTCAGGTTCGGCTTGAAGCAAAATCTGCAAGACTTCGATCCTGCCTTTGAGTGCCGCTAGGTGGAGCGGGTTTAGCCCGTTTCTGTCACGGGCAAGGCATATTGTTCGACTATCAACTGATGATAAAATGGCTTTGACTACACCAACATGGCCCTTGGATGATGCTAAGTGAAGAGGAGATGATTTGTGGGAATTCAACTCATTTACGAGCTCGGGTTTTATACTTACGATTTCCTTCACAAAATCAGTATGCCCCAACATGGCTGCCACATGGAGAGGAGTGTCTGAAAAGGAGTTAACGGAGAATCTATCGAGAACGAGTGGATCTTGATTGAGCATCTTTTGCAATGAACTGATGCTTCCTTTCATTGCAGCTTCAAGCAGCTTGGCTTCGATCTCGGCTGAGCTGCCGCCGGACATGTTTATATTAATGGAATAATTGTCTGCCATGTATGTCCGAAAGCTGATTGAGGTGTGTGTGTTTGTGTGTGTTTGTGTGCGTGTGCGTGTGCGTGTGTGGTATATACAGGGGCGGAACCACCTTCAGACTTGGGGGCTTCTGCCCCTGCATGAAAAAAGTTTTGGTCATTTTTTAATATTATTTTATTTTATATTTTTAATTATCTACTAATTTTGTCCTATAGCCCCTAAAAAAAAGTTTAGCCCCCAGGGTCTGGGTCCGCCCTGGGTATATATGTTGGCTAAATAAATGAGTTGTGACTGGGGTTGACTTGTGCAAGACCAATAATTTTCATTCTTTGATTAGAGCATCTCCAATTATTAAAGCATCACGCACAAAATACACGAATCAAATCGTATATTTAGTTGGATAAACGGTATGAAATGTTGGTGTACCGAAATTTCTGTTCGCTTTTACCGATTTAATATCACTAAATTTACCTCTAGAGGGGTTTTTTCATAAGATAATACATAGTTGTGGGGTGGCTGTAATAACCCAAACATGAGGGCTTTTTTTCGTAATTTGACTAATTTGCCCTATGTGATATATTTAACTAACGAGAACATTTCAAATCGAATAAGTTCAAAAGATAAAAACAATTCGAAATCAAAAAATTTAATGTGATTGAAATATTAAGATTTTTAATAGAATGATAATTGCACAATTATTGCGCAAACAAATATTGTTCAGTAAAAAGCTATATATATATATAAACCGGCGGATATATGCAAGCCCATTTTTTTATTAGTTCAAACCTACATAAAAGGGTTTATTAGGACATTACAAATAAGTCCATCAATGGGTACTTATTCATAAAGAGATCCAGACAAAAAACTCGTTTACCAATAAGTCCACAAATGGTCCAGATTTTTGTAAAAGACTAAAATAACTCCTCATACTTTAATATGCTCAAATTTCATCATTAACTTAATTTAACCTCAATTTGATTCCAAATTTCACAAATTATTCAAGTTTTTCAAGTTTTTTTTTCTCCGGCGTTAACTTTTCAAGTTTTTTTTTCTTCCGGATTTTTTCGCCGGTCTCTGGCGTTGACTTTTTCGATTTTTTTTTTATTTTTTAATTTTTTTTCTTTTCTTTCTTTCTGTAACTTTTTTTTTTCGTTTAAACAGCAATATTGCTGTGATTGACAGTAATATTAACTATATTACTGTTAAACACAGTAAAATTAACTAAACTACAGTTTAACACAGTAATATTGCTATATTAATCTCTAGCACAGTATTATTATCACAACAAAACTCATTATTATTGTGTAATGGAGTAATATTACTATGTTGACCGTTCAACAAATGTAAACGTAATAAAAAACCAAAAGAACTAATATTACTGTGAGTGACAGTAATATTACCATAACAACAGTAATATTACCGTCAACCACAGTAATATTACCATAATATACAGTAATATTATTACGCTACTCCATGAATAACTCAAACAAACATAAAATTTCAAACAAAATAATAATATTGATGTGGTTGACAGCAATATTACTATAACAACAGTAATATTACCGTCAACCACAGTAATATTATTGTGTTTACAGTAATATTACAATAATAGACAGTAATATTATTACGTTACTCCGTGAATAACTCAAACAAAACAAAAAACCCAAAAAATAATAATATTGATGTTGTTGACAGTAATATTATTGTATTTACAGTTATTTTACTGTAAACGACAATAATATAATTACGTTGATTTGTCGACAAATCAAACAAAATAAAAAAAATAACAAAAAATAAAAAATTATAATATTACGTTAATTTACTGTCAACGGCAGAAAAATTACATAAATGTATTGTCAACGGCAGTACAATTACGTTAATTAACTGTCATTGACAATATAATTACGTTAATTTACTGTCAGTGACAGCACAATTACGGTCAACGTTTAGTGACGGACGTTAAAATAAAAAAACAATAGAAAAAAAAACAAAAAAAAACACTAAAAAAAGTCAACGCCGGAGACCGGCGAAAAAATCCGGAAGAAAAGAAAATAAAAAAAAAGTCAACGTCGGAGACCGTCGTTGACCGCCGGTCAATGCCGGAAACCGGCGAAAAAATCCGAAAGAAAAAAAAAATTGAAAAGTCAACGACGGAATCCGGCGGCAAAATTTTTTTTTTGAAAAACAAAAAGTTTTGGGTCAAAATTGAATAATTTGTGAAATTTGGGGTCAAATTGAGATTAAATTAAGTTAAGGATGAAACTGGAGCATATTAAAGTATGCTCTAATTTTGAAAAGTCAATGCCAGAGACAGGCCGGAATCCGGCGGAAAAAAAAAATTTGAAAAAAAAATTGAAAAAAAAGTTACAATTGAATTTTTGTGGTCAAAATTGGATTTTTGTGTACAAAATTGACTAAATTGGGGTGACAATTAAGAATTGGGTTAAATGGTTGAGGGTAATATTGGCATATACATGAATGTTTCCTTTATTTATAATAAATATTATGGTTAATAAGATGTTAGAAGTCTCTTAAACCAAACCTAATTAGATATGGAATACAACCCTAATATTTTTTTATGAACTAAATCCCTCATTCTCTGATAAATTTTAAAGACATGCCATTTTTTTATTTTATCCCAAGACTGCCCTTACGGTAACAGTTATTGGGAATAGAAACATATCACGTTCCTTCTCTTTCCTCTATCTCTCTCCCGATTCTTCTCCACAGCCTATATTTCTCCTCACCTCTTTCTCTATCCCTCTCCTGTAGATTTTTATTTTTCCCGTTTTTTCTCATCCATCTTTTTTTTTCGCTTCTCGTTTCTTTTTTCTGATTCTTCTCCACCACTATTCAACATTAAATCATGTCGCGTAACCCAGGCCAGGTCCGTAAAATTTTAATTCTTGCAATTTCTAAGTTTATGCCATATTAATGAATCCCAATTTGATACTGATTTGTGGAGGTGCATAATTAAGTCTGCTACGATAATGTGCTTGAATAAAACTTGGATCTGTTGTGTTCGACACTAGTGGACTGTGCGTATTGTGAAATCAGGTATAACTATTCACAATAATTTTGATATTATTTTTTAGGGATTCGATGTGCAGCTATTGAACTTTGTTTGGTTTATTGAGTGAGTTGAAGTCTCGAAGTGCATCTTCTGGTCTTTTTGAATTTTCGTAACATGTGAATTATGCTTACATATTGGTATTGTTAATGATTTATTATCGATCGTATTTGTGTTTGCTAATTGCATATTCATGAAAGTCTGAGTTATTTTATGTGAATGCTTTAAGCTTTAGTTTCATCGTGTGTATACATAATCACAAAATTTATTGTTATTGTTGGAATACAAGGACAGAGTATATTATAGTCATCTTCATGCTTGCCAAATATTCATAGTCTATTATAGTCTACGTATATGTCTTTGTGTTGTTTGTTTAGACGATTATAAGATTATGTGTTAGGATTAGAAACGATTATTTGTAGATGTTATTTACAGGTTGTCATATACATGGACTTGGATCTGCTTCGTTGTGGATGTAATTGCGTTTGGACTAATAATTATACATGAACAAATCATGGTATTATATAGTCATCTTGCTTCATAAGTAAACGACAAATTTGTAGTATCTTTAGACACATTTTGTCTGTACTAATTGTTTATAAGATACTATAAAAATTGTTCATTATGTATTATTTGATTATATGATTATTTGTTAGGATTATGACTGAATATTTGTAGACGTTGCATACAAGTTGTTGTATACAAATGGTTGTGTTTCAGGATGATGATGATTGTACATGAATAGAGCATAGGAATAAATAACCACTTTCGTGTTTCCTCGTACGAACAAAGTTATGCTGAAGCAATATACCCTTTCTGGAGACCCGGAGTTGACCTTCTTTTAGCTGTCAGTGGTCCTAATGAGTCCCAGTCTAAACATGGTAGTATGAAAACGAAGAGGAATTCAGGGGGAGTGTGTCCAAGATGATGAAGTGTAGCCGATGCGATTGTTATTGGATTACCTATGGGTTTTTGCTTTTGTTTATGCATTTTCTAAGGCTTTTATGAGTTGTATGTGCATGTTTGTGTTCATTTGATTGGTTTATTCAGCTGTAATGGTAGCTATTATCAACTGTAGTCATTGTTTTTTGTTATTACACGTTTGTATGACTATATTTTTGTCTGGTGTATATTCAAGTTTGTATGACTATATTCAAGTTTTTTTGAGTATTATACGTTTCACGTTGGTATGACTACATTCGAGTTGTGGTTGTTTTAATGTTTCTTTTATGTATGATTATCTAGTATACCATAGTAATAGTGGATAATCATAGATAAAACTTTTTTTTTTTTTTGTTATATTACACTAACAAATATGGCCAGAATAACGAGAATTAATGTGAATTAGTAAATTGTTGATTGAGTATAGAAATAAACATTTGATTGAAAATTGAAAAATTAAAGAAACCAAGAAAATTATCAGAACAATCACTCCTTATCCCAGTCTTTACACACATCATTGCTGTCAAAATTACACTTGATAAAAAAAAGTGCTTATTTTCTTGTAATACGAGCTCATGCTCGATTATGTCAGCATTTGTAATCTCTTTTGATTTCTTTTGTTGTCTACAAGTTTGCTAGGTATGGTGCATTCATTTTTCAAAAATGGAAAAATGCTTTGGTTCGATGGGGTTGAGCAATGTGGTACGCTTGCATATCGATTACTGCAAATAGAACAAGAATAAACAATTGTTAGTCATAGATGAAAGATCATTTAGTAGTTTTTTTGGCATGACGTGCAAGTGGATTTGTGAGAGAGAAAACATACATTATTTTACTGTGATTGTCTATGTTATACTGTAAATGACTATGATTGTCTATAGTATACTATTGAATACTATGATTGACTACATTTTCGTCATGGATTTTACCATGATTAAAGGTATGCATCCCGTTACTTTTGCATGTTCTAAGTATCGGATATATTTGTGCAAGACCAATCGTATCGTTCTTGTTGTCTACGTCGTCGCAGTACTTGAACATTGAAAATTTCATGAACTCTTTTGTAGAACTCGAGAAGAACATGTTGGTCATTAAATGGAGGTCTATAAGCTTGACACCATCTTGTACGCCTTCTGGATTGTTGTATCCTCTTTGGTCTCGCTGTTTACGAGCGAGATTCATCATTTTTTCCTGCCATCATATTCAAACGTAGATCAGTAAACATAAATGTCTACAGATATATGTATACCTTAATATCTGGACGTTCAACCATTTTTGTCCAATAAGTTATGTATATCGCAGACATTTATAGTTAACCAAAGTCAGTTTTTTGGAACACATATACATCCTACGAACATAGATGTATAATAAAAAAAACCTATAGTTTCATGTGTAACTTAAACTCTGCCCATATATCTTTAAAATAGCAATAGAAGTCATAGACACTTATAGTTACCAAGAATATTAACAAGATATAATCAAATCAGCAGCACAAAATTATGTGTCTTACCAGCTTTTAATGTGTTTATGTCATATTTAAATTTAGACCATATCTCTCCTGCGAATTTCGAATTTCATAAGAATCCTAGTTCAGATTTGGCAAACAAATGATGAATAATGGAATTATTTTAATAAACTCACCTTTTCTATAGACATTTGCAACAACAAAAAAAGTGGAGGAAGTGGACAATTTTTTGTTCTGCTTGGTGATGTTGTCACCAGGGAATTTGTCGTCGGGCGTGGGATTTGAAAACTCCCATATATGCGTTGTTTTTCTTAAATATTTACAAAATTCAAAGACAGACATTGCCACCCAATATATCAATCAACAACTAATCAAATAAGCAACACATGAATGTGATTCTTACCAGTGTCTAATGGTTTTCTATTGTGCCGTGTTTTTTACCGCATCTCTCCAGCGAATTTCGAGTTCCGTAGAAACCCTAGTTCATATTTGACAAAATAATGAAAACAAAATAGGGTTAATATGATGCAGGTCCCTCATACGAAACCTTATTAGATGTGGGTTATGGGCCCAATATTTTCCTTGTAACTAAATTGCGATATGTAACCGCCTTTGTTCCTTGTTTTGCGCGCAACATTCATGGCTTCTCCTGCGAATATAAGAAACCACGATTTAATTGTTATCAAGTTCACAGGAATTGGAGAAGAAACAAAAACATATGCAATGTAATTATAGTGGCAATATATGTGTATTAAGGGATGGAAAATTTTGCAATTGCCAGAAAACCATAGAATATCATAGATTCACAGAGTATACCACAAAGTTACATATACTATGCAACGAGTCAAAAATACAAAATCTTTAGCAGTATTATCAATTAAACATGGAATTATATATCATATAATTGCAACTGTTTTATATGTCTCCAACATAGCTGTACCAACATATCCATTGAAGTCATGTGGTAGACCATTATACTACATATGCAACTGACAGAATACCATAGAAACTATGAGACGATACACAGTATGCACTCGTAGAAAGCCATAGAAACACATATTCAAATAGAAATAGAAGTCAAAATACGAATCATTAGCAACAAAATTACGAATAATGTTACTGTTACATAGAAAAAACGTCCAACTGAAGGGAAGCACTGTTTCTCAAAACTTCAATGGCAGTTCTACAACTTTTTTTTCATAGAATACTGTAGAAAGATATTATTTTATAGAATAGTATAGTAATGAATTGTAATTCTGCAGATAACCATAGACATACGCAGACTTTTGTACACCAACTATCTGATATCACACAAATCTGAACCTACATGTACTATATGACGACACCCAGGAGTCATGAAACATATTAGAATACATATTGCGATTACCCAACAACGGATTGGAACCTTTTGTCCGAAAAAAATATTTCCCAGCAAAGTTTGAATCAGTCGACTCCATGGTTTTTTTGGTTGAATACATAGAAACCCACAGAATTATTAAACAACACAGAAACATAATATTCATGATTTGAATCGTACCAGGGTCTAGGGCAGTTATGTCTTGTTTCCGCTTCGTACGCATCTCCCGTGTTCGTTCAATATGGTAAAAACCCAGGAATAACAAAATTACAACAAAATCAACAAACATTAAAACTTACTCGATCGGTTTCTTGACGTAGACATTGGTAGATTCTAGTTGCGCCTACTTTTTTGGAAGCACTGATGTTGCTCGTTGATGATTTTCAGGGCAGCAGAAAAGGGGAAAAAAAAACCCTAATCTTTAGAGGATGGGGCGAATTGGGGGATAGTGGGTTGGTTTTGTTACGGTTAATTGGGATTTTGAAAAATATAATCTCACAGATTACTAGTGGCGGGATTGGTGGGATTTAGTTTTTTTTTTTCAAAATTAAAAATAAACGGCGTTATTGTCTCCGTAAGGGTACTATGGTCACTATTTCACAAAAGGATGTTTGTCTAATGTTTTTATAGACTTGGGTGTATCATCTAATAACTTTTCCCACTAGGGATGCATATCTTAAAGCCCCTAAATATTAAAGGGATGGGTTTATTGATGAAGGAGATATAGCCCCTAAACCTAGAATAATAAAGATGCTTGGTTGGGGACTTATGCACAAAAACCCCGGGTTTATTAGTTCAAGCCGTAAATTAATCTAATTTTATTACATCAAGACCAAAGAGGACAAATGCTCAAAAGAGCAAGGTAGAAAAGCCAAAAAAAGGCATGCCCCTTTTAATCCTCCCGGTCGATGCACTCGGATTGATGAAGGTCGTTCTTCAGTACCGATATCTCACGGTTTTTGCTTTTTGGATTTTTTTTTTCCAACTTGTAATACACACTATCCTTAGGTGTCTGGATCTTATAATACAACTTTAGAGGTATTAAGCATAAATATATATGTTACGAGCAATTGTAAGTAATGCATAATAATAATAGAGGCTACCAACAATCTTAAACGATTGTACATCAATTACATTGTTTCACGAAAAATCTTTTACCGTCTCGTCTTCACTTGCATATGTTAAATCTATGAAGATTTCTTGCAAGGCTACTTATTGACCAAATAACTTCCTAAACATTGTAATCCATGATTCCATATCGGAACGCTACTTACCAACCAACAAAATTTTTTATCACCATTCCATGACGTCTACCAACCCCTTTAACCCAATCGAGTAGAGCTTCCCATGTCTGAAATATTTGTTCGATAAAAAATTCATCCGAATAATCCTCCATCAACCCTAGGTTGCTGCAAGAAAGTATGGGAAAAATGTCTTTAAAAAACACAGATAATAAAATCGGTACTTAAAAACCGATTTTTGTAGTACAAGTTGGCATGACAATATAGATAATACAAAAACAAATCGGTGTTGTCATGCTGATTTGTACTAAAAAATCGGCTTTTAAGTACCGATATTTGTTAAAATAATCGGAATGTGGTTACCGACTTTAGTACAAAAAATCGGTATTTGCAGACCGATTTTTGGTATCGTCGACTTTTTTTCCCAACAAAAAAAAACCGGCCCAAAAGCAAAAATAAAGGTTAAAACATACCTCATTGTGTTCTCCACACTCGTAAACCACCATATCATTGTTTTCTGGCTCCATCGTGAATGTTTGGTGTGTATTTGATAATTTTGGTGTGTAGGGTTTCTTGGTGGGTTTGTGAAGAAGAATGAGAAGGAGGAGATTTTTAAGTCGTGAAATAATGAAGATGGATTTCTGGGTTTATGTATTTTATTTGGTCTTGCACAAAGGAAATAATTTTATTTTATTTTTTTAATATTTTGTATTTTTTATTTGGTTTTGAATTTCGTTAAGGGTAAATTAGTAGTTTTATGTTGGAGGTCTAGAACTAATAAAAAAATGGGCTTGCACATATCCGCCACCTATATAGAATTGTAAAATCTTACTCATGTTATACATTTCAGTAAATAGATATATAGAAGAAATGTACAAAATGTGTATATTAATTAAACTCAAGAAAAACTCAAAAAATCCTAGGTGTCAAGTACTAAATGTGAATCTTAAAATTTTCTCTATCCTATTTGGCAAGATTGACATTCTCTTCTGCAAAGTCTTCTCCAATGCAACACTCAAAACTCAAAATATTTTTTTATATTTAATTTATTATTGGGTTTAAAAATTAAGATTAAAATTATTAATTTATTAAAAAAGAAAAACTTATTCCGCCAAAAAGAGAAAAACTTTTCATTCCCATTTTAATACTAGTAGGGTTTATTCCGATTTATTTGAAGAGAGAGAAAAAGAAGTAGATGGAGTTTTTTTTAACATTCATTAGTTAAATATTTTATTTAACTAATTTTAGTTAAATACTAGTAGAGTTTATTCAGATTTATTTGTGCGCATGCAAGTGCATGTATCGTACAAGTAATATAGTGGACTAAAAGTCCGGATATCGAACCCACATGGAATATTTAATTATCTAATCCTAGACGCTAAATTCTACCAATTATTATCAAGTCCACCCTACACAGTCGAATTTTAGAGAGAATTAAATAAATTAAACTAAATTAAAAGCAAGCAAAAACAAGAAAGCAATTTAAAACGAAGATTCAATCATGATAAGCAAGCCTAGGATTTTATTCTTCCCCCTATCATGGGACGGATGGCCGTCCCATGATTTGAACTAAAACTCGGACGGCCGTCCGAGCCTTAAATCTTCAGAATTTTGATTTTTTCACTTTTGGCCCATATTTTCTCCAAAATTGCAGTTTTGACCCCATACTTTTCTAATTCTTCAATTTGTACCTAAAATACAATAAATCAGCTTTTTAAGCACCAATTATCGTTAAAACACACCAAAAGCTCAAATAAAAAGGTACGATAAATTGTAAAAATATACACTTAACACGCGGGCCATAAACCCGTGGGTTCTGTCAAAATCCGCCCTCGTCATGCCAAACAACGGTTCTTGATTTTGAAAAACCAAACTTGTGGGTTTTTAACAGGTTTATAATAGGCGGGTCTATGGCGGGTTTGTAGTAGGACCCAACCTTTACGGGTCGAAACTCGTTATCGTCTAAACCAATTTTTTTTTCTGATAATTTATAAGTTTTACGCGAGAATAATTAGAAATTAAAATGAATAACCTAAAATCTTAAATTGAAACCAAACATAAATAATGTAAATGTGAAGAGTAAATAAAAATTAATACAAGTCTTAACCATAAAATCCATTATAAAGACTAAAAATAACTAATTCAAAACTTAAATGACAAAATTTAAATAAAATAAATATAGCAATTTCAAGCCTAAACAACGCCATTTAGCTCCATTCACTGCATAAGATCTGGAACCAAAAAAAAAATCAATTTGAACTCCATTAACTTGGTTCTCAATCTTCGTTTCTATTGATATATTTTGCCTCCATTATGAAACACAAAATTAATAAAAGAGAAAAAGATTACTACAAAATAAACTGAAAGGCTAAATATTTAATTTTACATCAAATAGTAAATTTATAATACATGTTACATCTAGTCTCTAGATAATTTATCGACTTCAAAAAAAAAAACATACAACTAATGAGAAGAAAAAACAAAAGAAACAAACCTAACTCTTTCAAGCTTGATCGTATGATTCCTCGTCTTTCTTTTCCATATATAATTATTTTATAATACATGTTACATCTATTCTCTAGATAATTTACCGACTTCAAAAAAAAAAAACATACCACTAATTAGAAGAAAAAACAAAAGAAACAAACCCTACTCTTTCAAGTTTGATCG